>RQTK01000936.1:137688-177348 GCA_003991915.1 Elysia chlorotica
GCTACTACTACTAAGAAGCAGAAGAAGCAGGAGGAGGAGGATGAGGAGGAGGAGAAGGAGGAGAAGGAGGAGGATGAGGATAAGGAGGAGAAGGAGGAGGATGAGGATAAGGAGGAGGAGGAGGAGGAGGAGGAGGAGGAGAATGAAAAGGAGACGAAGAATAAATGAGAATACCACAACTGCAAGAGTTCAGGCATAGATCTATTAGTATAATCGTTCAGTACATCATCTGATCAGTGATAGACGAGTAGAGACAGTCCTCTGTAGCGTCACCAGCCTCGGGTACATTGACGTACATCCTATCCGTCTTGAATGTGTGAGGCGGGACGTTTGACGCCATGCTCTCAATCTCTATATTGTTGTCGGCGCCTGATGGTGTATTTACGTAGTCTGGTGTCTTCGCTTCCGAGGTAGATTCAGCCGTGTCTGTGGTAGTGGTCTTGTTTACCTCGGGCGTCTGACTCTTCTTACCTTTCTTGAGCTTTTTGATTTTGTAGAGTTCACCCTTGGTTTTTGGTGGTGGCGGGGCTATTTCTGAGGGTGGAATTTCGTCCTTGTTCACATAGTTTTCATAGTCATCTTCCTCTGTCTCTTTTTCATCTCCTTCTGGTTCATTGTAAATATTTTCTTCATCATCAGGGTTTGCCGTGTCACCGATCTCTTTACCTGAAATAAACACGCAACGAAACAAACAAAATCAATATTTAGTCACTATTTGTGTAGTCATTGTAAGTACTTTCAAATATGGTTTAAGTATTATTAATTCACTGGAGTACACATATCATGTTCCGAAATAATATGTTAGCCGAAAATGCCATGGAAAAGGGAACTGGTGAGCAGAATACAAAAAATAATGTTAAGACACTGACGGGTCTCCGCACATGATGGGAAGAAATGGAACGGTTTTGTTGACGGCCTGTGCTCCACAGGGAACTGAGAGGTAAAGAAGAAAAGGGGGGAAACATTGCTTGCATCGCACTGAATTGTGTGCAGACAAATACATTCTTTTGAAAGTAAAGTCTACAGAATGTCAAATATGTTGGCTTAAAGATTACCTCACTATATTAAACACATACTTAAACACTAAAAATCACAGTCACTACCATTACTATGGTACGATCGAGATTTACTCACCGTCTTGTCCAGTGCCTTGAAGACCCTCACTGTCTTCTTTGGACCGTCTGATACGCCAGAGCACAAGCAGGACTATGGCGATGATGAGTATCACACCACAGACTACACCAACTACTATGTACACAATTGCCATGTCGTCTCCAGTATCTAGGTACAAATAACAAGGGAGTGATATTTTTTTCTATTAACAAACGTGCAGAAAAATATATAGTCGTGTTGTGCTTGTATTTTTGTGGGAAGGGGGGGGGGGTCTTAACGTGATCCTAAGAACGCAATAAATCAAACTGGCTTTAGATAGTGTGTACCTAGGATAGCACAATAAGGGAAAAATCTATTAAGTGTGTGTCAATGATAGAGCTTCAAAAACAACGATAATATAATAATATACTTAATATAATTACACTGTTCCTTTTAATTGACAATTGAAATGCAATACAATAAAAACCCACACCCTTCCGATCTTAACATTTACTTCTTTTGTTTTTGTTTTACTGTCTATCAGTTTATTAGGAACCATTGGCTTCAGCTCCCTAGATACATTCCAACTCTACATGGGGAATGTGTTAGATAGGCTCAATTTCAAGCCATCATTGTAATTTGTTCAACACTCTACGATCGAAACTTACTTATGGTATCTGATGCTAAACTGCGCATAACATTTCTGTTATTTTACAAGAAGTCAAATAAATATCTTATTTCATTTTTTTTTTTTCAAAAAAAAAATGCATGACATCCTGTTGAAACACGCGGCAGTTTCTTATTAACATCTAAAAATTTGTTTCCCATACTCTGTTTTTGTTGTTTATTTTATTTTATTTTGGTTTTATTGTTGTTGCTTTTTTGTTGCTGTTGTTGTTGTTGTTGTTGTTGTTGTTGTTGTTGTGGGTTTTGGGGGTTTTTTCTTGTTGATTTTTGGTTTTGGTTTTGGTTTATGTGTTCTGTGCATTGGATGCTGTTGTGATTTAACTAATCACACTATAGCGTAAGTTTCATAAATTATGCAAACCTTCCTCGATCGTGAAAGTATAATTCAATCCATCTCCGATTCCATTGTCTATGACAAGAGTGTACAGTGCAAGATCCGATGCGTTATTGATGGTCATGGTTAGTTCAACTGTCCCAGTCGATGGCGTGCGTTCTTTGTACTGAACATCGTAGTTATCTGCGGTGGTGTTTTCCTCTGGGTATCCTATGTACAGTGTAAAGTTCGTTGCTGGCGGATAGGCAGTGATATCCACACTAATGATCACTGGCGTATCGGGGTTTATTTCAAACTTGTAGTTCTCTTTAACAGTTGATGCCTCTTTAAATTGGACAGGACCTGCAAAAAGTACAAACATTTGAAAATTGACGTGTTAAATTTCATTCTCTCTTTCTCTTATCTTTCTATATCACTGTCTCTCTTTGTTTCTCCCTGTGTGTCACTCTGCCTCTCTCCTTTCTCTCTATATATATCCCTTTTTCTCTTTCCATTTCCCTCTCTATGTCTGTCTCTCTATGTCTCTCTCTCTCTCTCTCTCTCTCTCTCTCTCTCTCTCTCTTTCTCTCTCTCTTTCTCTCTTGCTCTCACTGAGCGTGCCATTGATAATGGCGGTGGTGATATTGATGAGGAAGATGATTGTTTATGATTACGATAAAACTTTAATTTCGGAAAACTTATTTGCTAGCAAATTAACGCATCCCTTTTGAATTCATTTATACATTCAATTGAAAATAACATGGAAAAATTAAGATACTTTAAACTAAAGGTAAAAAAAAATTTTTTTAATATTATATACTTGAAATTGTGCTTACTGTGTATGGTTACATCAGAAGCTCTCTCCTCTACAAGCTCGGGGAATATCGTATTTTCGACTCGACACTTTAATGTGAATAAACCTCCAACTAGAGGTCGGAAACGGACTGTGTTTCCATAGTTTTCATCCGTGTAGTACTGGGTGTCCGAAGTTGATGTTGCTACATCGTCCAGCAGGATAACTATCCGGGGGCTGGGATTTACCCCAGTTCTTGGAATCTCACAAATAGCAAAAACCCACACATTACTACCGTCTATTGGCCTTTCTTCGTAAACAGTTGTTAAATTGATAGCTCCATAGAGCAGGACTGTGGGAAAAGATGGTATGTAAACATTTATATTAGTTTTAAAGGAACACAAAAAAATTTCTTCAGCTGTTACTACACAAAAGAAGCATCAAAAGCATCGGTAGTAATAGAAATCATATAGTAGTACAGTAGTAGTAGTATCAGCAGCAGCAGCAGCAGCAGCAGCAGTAGTATTAGTAGTAGTAGTAGTAGTAATAGTAGTAGTAGTAGTAGTAGTAGTAGTAGTAGTAGTAGTAGTAGTAGTAGTAGTAGTAGTAGTAGTAGTAGTAGTAGTAGTAGTAGTAGTAGTAGTAGTAGTAGTAGTAGTAGTAGTAGTAGTAGTAGTAATAGTAATAGCAGTAGTAGTAGTGGCAGCAGCAGTAGCATCAGTAGCATCAGTAGTAGTAGTAGTAGTAGTAGTGTTGTTATGGTAACAAAAGATGCAGATCGAGAAATGGAATAAAAAGAGATAGAGGAAAGGGGGAGACAGAAACAAAGAGACAGACAGAGAGACATACAGACAGAGACGAAATGGAGGTAATGAAGACTAAAGATATATTAAGCATGTCCATCTTAACGTCAATCTAAAGATAATCTAATGCTACAACATGATTAAAGCAAAAGCTTACACCAGGCCTATCATATTTAAGTCTGGGGCAGTTCTTTTTTTATAGACAAATCTTTAAAGCTGTTACATACATGCAAACTTTGGAGAAAATGTAGTCCCGGGTGTTTCCTGTCCAATTTCTGACGTCCCCACACAAGTGATGATCCCTGCGGGTTCTATTGAAAAAAAAAATTAAATGTAGGTCTAGACAGTTTTAGAAAGGTGTCGTTTACCCTTGTCCCTCAGTCCCTAGGCAACTTAGCCACGCCTCGGTATTTATTGACAAACATAGACAAGGGAGGGACCGCAAGTAGAAAGTTGTGGTAAGCTTACGATTGTGGTAAGCTTACGACTCGTCAAAAGATATGGAAATAAGGAGGCTTACGAGGAGTTGTGAGCTAGCTCGACGTTCCACCTACGACCTTACATAACTATATAGTATAACAATTATCCTTCTGATCGCTCTTGATGCTTCAATATCAGAAATAGGCTAATTTTATCGTAAGCCTACTAAGCCGACTAACAAAACGGATGTAATGTGTCTATACTTTTCAACACGAGGCAACAAACTTAGGCTACAGTCGATTGTTTTTATAATTCATATAAAGTTTGAAAGATTGACAGAATAAGTGGATTTGCTTGGAGTAGGGTGGGAAGAGGATATTATAATACATATTGTCTAATAGTACAGTATTTTAGTTAAATTGATATTGTTCAAATTGCTTCATTCAGTTCATTGATACTTAAAGTTGGCCCTCCTGAATCTCCCCGACAAAACTAGATGTAAAGTCAACAAATATCTACTATATTTATGAGCAGTAAGGGTCATTTACGCGTAAGGCTACTTCTATTTCCTCTACTTTTGTGCTTTGTCATAAGTAAAGCCTACGTGCAAAAAAAGCACTAATAATAATAATAATAATAATAATAATAATAATAATAATAATAATAATAATAATAATAATGTTCTTTTGTTCGGTTTTGCTTTTTTTCTTCCTTTTTTTTGCCTAAGCTTTGTTTTCTATCAACACCGATGATCAATTTTAAATATGTTCGTCTTGAGCATAAAGCACAATCATATTCATTTTGTCACGTTGAGTGAAAAAAAACGAATATTTTAAAGGTTTCGCAATCAAAAGCTTTGCCTTTCGTTTGTTCAAACAAGTGCACACAGGGTTGAATGGTTTTACTATAAGAATACTAAATTACTAGACATGGATATTCAATTTTTCCAAGTCAAGAATACAGATTGTCAAATTTTCTCAGATTATTTAGAGAGAGGTTACTAATTTTTTTTTTAGGTCTCTTGTAAATTTAATACTAGGTGCACAAGGGGCTATAAGTACAACTTCGCGGTAGCTTATGACTCGCCGCAATTATATTCTCATACTTATTCTTAAGACCAGTTGTAATCTATCGTGACGTTGTACATAAGGCTCTAGAACATTTGGTAGGAACATAGTACATGTACTATTATTTTCTACCTACACAGTCGGATACTTGGAGACACTGTTATCGGTTTTATCTGTTCAAGGTTAGGCTGTCGGCTGGATCCGATCTTAGCATCAATCACATTCTGACCTGCGTAGAATTCGCTAATACTAACATCTCTTTTGCAAGAGCCGCTGCTCAGGCTTGAGGCAGAGGGACCGTCTTGCTGGACAATCTGTATTATTTCGGCGTGAGAGAGAAAGTGTCGTGATGATTACGCTGAAAACATTGAAAATAAGACAAGGACAATATGTAGCACTTTGCAACGGTGAAAATATAACAATTATTGCTTAAATAATCAATAACAGGGCTCAACTCAGAGGAGATAATACTTATTGCTTAAATAATTCTTAACAGGGCTTATCACAACGAAAAGTTTAAAAACAGAAGAATAAAAATTCCAGGATTTTCATTTGTTTATATCTTGCCATCTTTTTCGAGCAGCGGTAACGACTGAAGAAAAAAACATACTTTCTATTCCTGTTGTTTTTTTCCTCTTATAAGTTGCCGATAATAGACAAATCCTACGTTAGATGTTGTTGTTACTATTTTGTCGTTGTTAATGTTTGTGGTGGTGTTAGTGGTTATTGTTGTGATATTGAAGTTGCTATAATTGTTCTTGGTGTTTTTATTTTCTTATCGATATTTATTTTAGGTAATTACTTTTTTTTCTTGACTGTGATCACTCGAAAATGTCGACACAAAATTATATCATGAACCCTATAAACATGTAAAAAAAAACAACAAAAAAAAAAAACAATTACCAACAATTACAAACTTGCAATTTTACATGATCTGGTTACTTGACTTGCGCGGAGAAGTGCCTTTTCAATGAGATTCTTGCGTTTTGTGTGGGTTTTTTCACATATTTTATTTATACCTTAAACGAGCACACAGCTGCAGGGTAGACATCGTCCAACGAACAAGAGATTTGGACCTGCGTTAGTTGGCCAGTTCCATCAGTTAACTCGGTAGCCTCACATTTTGGATTCACTGGTTTAACTAGGGATGGACAAGGAACAGTCGATATGGGTGGGTACAAAATAATCGAATATTCTAGTAACACCGAAGAGCATGAATATTTATATCACCTTAGAAAGATCTATGATCAGAAAAGTAAGAAATATTTGAGGTAACACGGCGAAAGTTATTATGATTATAAGATTTTTCAATTTGCGATTGGAAATTGTAAAATGTTATCAAAAATAAGAAGACAAAAATGTACTTTGCTTGTTTGTTAATGATCCTTGGTGCGACTACTGAATCGCAGTTATGATGGCGATGAAATGATTACAACCATAATGATGAAGAGAAAATTGGTAAACAAAATAATGCGGTCGATGATGTATTTGTTGTGGTATGGAAGGCGACAATGATAACAACAGAAACAATGAACGGGTGGTGCATGTTTTATGAGTTAATAAAAAAAAACATGCCGGCATAAGCAATTTGAACTGTCTGAGTAAGTTTGATAAAATATCTGAACACCATTGGTCAAATAAATCAAACGTAGTCATGGCCGGGAAACACTTCGCAAAACGTTGCAAACAAAATAATGATTTCGAAATAGAATGAAGTAATAGTTTAATTTTCAGACCGTCCAGTTAAGAGTATACACATTCTTTTGGAAGCCTATATTCTCATGTAGATTTCAAATTGTGGCCTGTTGTTTCAAGTGAGTCTGTAAGCATCATTTATTTTAAAATTTGTTATTTCAGTTATAGATGAATTATTGGGCGAAATAGTAGTGCCTTTGGTTATTGTTCATTATTTTTGTTTCAGATTTTTTTTTCTATCTTTAAATCAAACGTTGACTATAGTATTACATTATTAAAAAAAAAAAAAAGAATCACCGTTGAATGTTTTTTTCCAATATATAAAGCTTACAAAAAACAAAACGTCAGTACCGAATATTTGAAGAGAGCATGTGGAGACATCAGTCCCACAGTACTGGCATGTCCATTTTCCTTCACTGTTGAATGGTGCATTTCGGGATACTTTGTGAACGGTCAGCGTAGACTGATGGCCAGTCCCGTTCTTGGCGATATTGATTGTGAAGAAGTTGTTGTTGCCGGTACAGCCCAGGGTGGTGTCGCAGTGAGAGATGAGCCGCTCGGAGGAGGCCCCAGTTTGTACCATAGTCCATTCGTATAATAAGTGGTTTCCACAAGGTCCGCCGGGACATGTCATAGAAAAAGGCCTTCCTTCTTCGATAGGCTCACATTGTGAAAACACTGTGGAGAAAAAAGAGATATGGGAGAATTTTACCAATTTTTGCTGCAGCATGTTATTTGTAGTCTGTGTTATGCAAGAAATGTCGCAGCATTGTTTTGTTGTTGTTGTTTTTTTTTTTATTCTTATTGGTTTTAGCTCCTGGTTCTATTCTGATGTAGAGGACAAAGTAGCTAAATTAGCATAAAACTGGTGTCATAACATTTTGATTATCAAATGTCGTAACGTCCATTGTACGTTTAAAGACTGTTACTTGAATAGCTGTAGATGTATTGTGTTATGGTTTTAAGCTAAATAAAAAATTATGTCTTTTTCAAATGAATGATAATAATATGCTACATGTAATTTGTCAGCAATCAAGCAACATGGACGGTAAGAATTCCATAATAAAAATAATAAGACATCATGATAAGCAGGAAGAAAAGAAGGATCCTGTGAATTTCTTAAGTTAAATAAGCGCTCAGACGATTTTGTTAAATGAATGAGTCAGTCAAGTGTAAACTTTGCAAACACCGCTCTCCATTATTTCGGTATTAGGAGCAGTTTTTCAAATGAAGGATTCAGTGGAGCGAAAGATGATGATGATGATGATGATGATGATGATGATGATGATGATGATGATGATGATGATGATGATGATGATGATGAAATGAAGGATTCAGTGGAGCGAAATCAAGAACCTCGCTGTGTGATGTGGCGCGTTTCCTCTGTGGTGCAACGTTTATTTCTAAAAGCTTAGGTGCGTAATCATTATGGGGTTTACGACGATGTGTATTTTTCATTTGCATATTGGCACATCGATTCCTTGTCTTTTAACATAGGTTACTTCCTTTTTTAAACTGATCTTGCACTAGGTTTTAATTTAATACATTGATAGTATAATTTTTCCCGTAAAAATGTCCAGCCAGGTCATAGTTTTTTGGTCAGTGAAACCACATAGCACATCGTAATACACTCGTTACAATTGAATTGAAGAAGGCGTGGTACAAAACGAGACACCTTACATTATTATTAGAAACAAACACAGATACAATGTAAACTTATGTTGTATTACGTTAATAACAATAATAATAATAATAATAATAATGATGATGATGATGATGATGATGATGATGATGATGATGATGATGATGATGATGATGAGGATGATTACCATTTAATGTTAGTAATAACATACCTTATGTTTCATAGTTTTTACATTTTTCAGGGACCTATTAACTTAAAAAGTTTTCCGACTTAACAAAATGAAAGTATATCACACACCGTTAATACTGGTTCTCACGAAGAATATATTTTTCTGTGTTGTTGTTGCTGATGATGATGATGCGTAAAAAAATTGATAATGTCGATTTTGTTGTTGGTGTTGTTGTTTTTGCTTTTTTCAACTTTCAAATAAAGAATCAATTGGGATTTTTATGATAAATACAATATTTTTATGCTATGAACTTACCTTGATCGGGCTCCAGAAACAAAACTATAACAGCAAGTATGTGACAACAAATCCCACCGCGAAACGACATTCTTCCTTGTACAGGCCTTTTTTAAAAATTCCTTTTCTTAAATTACTTATGCTGTTTTATCACTGTGCCTAAGTAGAAATAACAATCATTGGTGTATACGATAAACACCACAATACTTTACTTTATGGCATAAACCTAACAAACTTGCTATCACTTAAAGAAATGGTATGAAAGACGGTGCCTAGCTTGCCGTGAGAACTTAGCCTATGACCAGAATTACCTGCTGGCTGAATAGAAAGGCTAATTAGCCATGCATAGCGAAAACGAACACGTATTTAATTTACTTCCTGGTGCCATTTGCCAGATCATTTTTTTTTTCAAGCAGGCGTTTCAAGAGCTGCGCAAGACGGTTGAATGGATTTAACATGCACAGCTTATAGTTTTGAGCTTTCTTTATTTGTTTGTTTGAATGTTTGTTGCTTAGCGTCTAATGCCATATCTATGTAGGCTACATTGTGGAAGGGTCCCAAGAATAAAATGTGACAATTCCAGCGCTGCCGTACAGAGACTCATGTCTCAGTTGGTCACATTATGTTGACACCGAACCAAGCAGTAGGCGACGAAATTGGACAAATAAATGTTGACCCAGAACCAAAGACCTCCCGATTTGGGAAATCAACGCTCTAACAGTTGCGACAATTTCATTCGGGTATATGCGTCTAACGACAGCTATCTCTCTCTCTCTCTCTCTCTCTTATTTTACCCCTATTCTCTCTTTCAACGTCTGAACGTACCAAAATATGGAACGCCTACATGAGAGGACTAGCATCGTAGCAGTAGAATAGACTAGTATTATATGCTCTATGTACTAGGATATGTCGTGTTTTGTCTTCGTCTTTACCTAAAGAGACAGAAAGAGAGAGAGAGAGAGAGAGAGAGAGAGAGAGAGATAGAGAGATAGATAGATACATATATATATATATAGAGAGAGAGAGAGGGGGAGAGAGGAGATACTCGCTCTATCTATAACAGGACGTATACTCAGAAACAGAGAGAAAAACAGATAAAACAGAGACTTACTATTTAGACAAACAGACACACTGTCGCGTTGGCACACGAGCAAAATCTTAGACAAAGATCCCGGTAACGAGAGAGAGAGAGAGAGAGAAGATGATGAGAGAGAGAGAGAGAAGAGAGAGAGAGAGAGAAAGAGAGAGAGAGAGAGAGAGAGAGAGAGAGAGAGAGAGATTCTGTCTTTCTCTGTGTATCTAAATCATTGGTCGCAGGAATCTAAGCTCCCTCTTAGGTAAAAAGTCCTCTATTCCGTAGAAAAAAAAGTTCCTAACAGGGATGGGACCCCAGAGCGGAATACCGAGGGCTTGATCGGTTACAATATACTACATCGACCAAACTAGGAGGACAATATGCAAGCAACAAAGCGGGTTCTTCTTCTTCTTCTTCTTCTTCTTCTTCTTCTTCTTCTTCTTCTTCTTCTTCTTCTTCTGGTATTAGGAGCAGTTTTTCAAATGAAGGATTCAGTGGAGCGAAATCAAGAACCTCGCTGTGTGATGTGGCGCGTTTCCTCTGTGGTGCAACGTTTATTTCTAAAAGCTTAGGTGCGTAATCATTATGGGGTTTACGACGATGTGTATTTTTCATTTGCATATTGGCACATCGATTCCTTGTCTTTTAACATAGGTTACGTCCTTTTTTTAACTGATCTTGCACTAGGTTTTAATTTAATACATTGATAGTATAATTTTTCCCGTAAAAATGTCCAGCCAGGTCATAGTTTTTTGGTCAGTGAAACCACATAGCACATCGTAATACACTCGTTACAATTGAATTGAAGAAGGCGTGGTACAAAACGAGACACCTTACATTATTATTAGAAACAAACACAGATACAATGTAAACTTATGTTGTATTACGTTAATAACAATAATAATGCTTTATTTTCCATATTTCAACTGGCAGCGAGGCGGCCAATTTTTTATACAAACGTTAGGCAGTCGCGTGCGACTCGACAACGCATACACAGCCCTGACCGGATGGACATGTTCTAAAAATAGCTTCTTTGATAATGATCGGTACACATTCAAGTCGAGTCACTAAGGCAGTCATTTGCATTGAGTGTGGATATGAGCTATATCGTTTAACTAATTTGGATCATCTGCGTCAATTAAAGTATTTTTATTGATTAGGAGCACGAAGAAGTGTTTACTACGTATTATTCTTATTTGAATCATTATTAATATTTCTCATGTTGGTTAACTTGAAAAAAAAAATTAAATGTAGGTCTAGACAGTTTTAGAAAGGTGTCGTTTACCCTTGTCCCTCAGTCCCTAGGCAACTTAGCCACGCCTCGGTATTTATTGACAAACATAGACAAGGGAGGGACCGCAAGTAGAAAGTTGTGGTAAGCTTACGATTGTGGTAAGCTTACGACTCGTCAAAAGATATGGAAATAAGGAGGCTTACGAGGAGTTGTGAGCTAGCTCGACGTTCCACCTACGACCTTACATAACTATATAGTATAACAATTATCCTTCTGATCGCTCTTGATGCTTCAATATCAGAAATAGGCTAATTTTATCGTAAGCCTACTAAGCCGACTAACAAAACGGATGTAATGTGTCTATACTTTTCAACACGAAGCAACAAACTTAGGCTACAGTCGATTGTTTTTATAATTCATATAAAGTTTGAAAGATTGACAGAATAAGTGGATTTGCTTGGAGTAGGGTGGGAAGAGGATATTATAATACATATTGTCTAATAGTACAGTATTTTAGTTAAATTGATATTGTTCAAATTGCTTCATTCAGTTCATTGATACTTAAAGTTGGCCCTCCTGAATCTCCCCGACAAAACTAGATGTAAAGTCAACAAATATCTACTATATTTATGAGCAGTAAGGGTCATTTACGCGTAAGGCTACTTCTATTTCCTCTACTTTTGTGCTTTGTCATAAGTAAAGCCTACGTGCAAAAAAAGCACACACACACACAAAAAACAACTGACAAAAACAGTAAAAAAAAAAAACAGAAAAAAATACAAAAAACAAAAGCAAACAAAAATGAAAACATCGATGGCAGACAAAACCAGATTGGTAAGACAATTAAGAAAAAATCAAGTTTAAGTTAATTATGCATGAAGTTTTTAACTGTAAAGTAAAGGGGGGGGGGGGGGGGGCGGACTTAATACTTTGAGACCCTTTATTACTTGTATTTAATATAGTTTATGATGATAACACTCAGAGATGTATACGTTTTAACACAATACAACATAATTATTATAGATTTTTTGCATCAGAGGCATGGACATCTTAGATTTGTGTTCACACACACACACAAAAAAGAAAAGAAACAGTGAAAAGGCTTCATATATCTAAACAAAATGCCCAATGATATTTTGAGCTGCATTGTTGCTGTTGGGTTTGTTTTGTTTTGTTTTTTTTTGTTGTTTTTTTTAGTTTTGTAATGCGATTTTCAGTAAGAAAATGCCAACAAAGGCACTTAGTCTACTCTCTAGACATTTAAGAGAACCTAACCAACAGTCTTTTTGCTTAAAGATCCAGTGATTTGTCTTTTCAACGGCGTTTTCGCTCATTGCCAAAGCGAAAACCTAGCATCAGGGGTGTCATGTTTTAATCACGTGGAAATTAAAGAATAGCCTACGTATTGTCATAATTATAATTAACTTTAGCGCAAAAAAGTGACTATGATAATGCGGACGTTTCTGATCTGATAAGATTACATACTAACTAATCATCTTATGGGTATAGAATCTTCGGAGTTATCATACGTGTATCATAGAATATCCTTTTTTTTTTTTAATCACGAGGCAACATAGTTATCTGATCATACTATACTTTATTTTTTGGGAAAATCAGTAAAGCATAACGTTTGTTTTCTCCAGACATTACGAAATTTATGCCAAAAAGTCTAACTCAGTTTTTTTTTTGGCAAATTGTGAAACGTGTGTTGCTCTCTCCCAGATGTATGTCTCTTAGATAACCAAGGGTAACCCTAAACGTCGACGGGTCTCAAGACTAACGTCTGTCAATTTTACGGGCTGTCACACTCGGAACATCGCGACCACAGAGCAGAATCCTAAAGAGCAGTAAGCGGCGAAATCCATAGAATGACATTTTTTCGCGATCGATGTATATAATCCTGATTGAGGACCCAATTTTGTTGATGCCTGAACAATTTATTGTGTTAATAATTTTATATTATACTATTTGGCATTTTTTCAACAGGTTTGTTTTGGTATTGGGCTTTCAAATATCTGGCATTGCCGATGAGCAGTTGCTCTAAAATTAGATGATTTTGTCACGTGACACTATACGCATTTCCTTTTTCCTTAGAGTCCATTGAACGGACACCACTTACATTTTGCTGAGGGGTTGTCCATCTAAACTCTATCCAAGATGGTAAGTAACATCCATTTAATTTACGCATCAAAATTGTATTTTAGTATTTACGGAGATGATTTTTTATCTGTCTGACATGGTATGTAGAATGATAATTATATTACACCGCGATAAATTGGTGTCCTGTCCAGCAGTGATGGCAGTCGTCACTGCTGTTGCACAACATTCTGTTATAGTTGATCTACTCAGATCTACATTAAGATCTAGATCTATCCTTGTTACTTTAATATAGACGGCTTCATGAACTACAAATATAGAATGAGTGCTCTAGATCTACATTCGAGTATTCCATTTTCATAAATTATGTGTAGATCTAGATCTAGATCTAGATCTAGCCCTAGCCCTGGGTGCTCAGCTTGCCTACTCAAAATGGATTCCTTGGTACTTGTTTTATATAGGGTTACATATCTTACTCTTAGGCATATATTTACACAAACTATGCATGAACATATCTTTGGCATTCCGGCATCTTGAATGGAGGGCGGTGGGATCTATCTTGATTTGTTTTACTTTTGACCAGATTAGACCAGCCTACTCCTACTTTAGTACATAGCCAGCTGGTGTTCTAGATTCAATATAGCAACGCAACCAAAAAAATTCAAACTGATTGTAGATAGATTAGTTCTATTTGTTCTGATAAAGCTAGTAATTTAGAGCAGATTGCTTTTTAAATCATCAAAATCTATCAACATTTGTGGAAGTTATGAATGATTTAGTGTCGCGAAATGGGTAATTTTTTTAGACACACCAAATGTAGGAGTAAAGAGGAAAATATACAACCAGAGGCGGTAGCTTTTTATCGCTGAAATTACATAAAAATTGTATATTTTCTTTTAAACTCTATGTAATAACACAAAATTTGGCACTTTCCTTAATTTTGGGATGACGAATTCAGAAAATCTATTTCCGTCTTTGTATCTCATCATTAACGTCTGGAAAATTACATAACATTGAGTCGTATTACATAATGCGCAGCATGCTGTTCACAAATTCCTTCATATTTTTGCCATTTTTTGCATTAAAGCTCTGAAAATTGACAGGTAGGTAGTCCTTAAGGTTATCTAAAGTTTTGTGTCATTATTTTGATTAAAAGTGGTCTATTAGGGAGTTATTACATAATATTATGTCATGTTATATAACGGATCCACATTTTTGTTAATTTTTAGTCGTTTTTTATGAAAACTGACAAAGTAGTTTTATATTATTAGCCCTGCAGCTATTTTCAAAGTTTATTTTAATATTAAAGATTAATTTAGTCTATTAAAAAAGTATTAGGAAGCTTTGCAAATGTAGCTGAACATCTGGAAAATACATAACATTGAGTTGTATTACATAATGCGGAGCATGCTATTCACAGATTCATAAATATTTTTTGCATTTAAGTTCTGAAAATTGACAGGTAGGTAGTCCTGAAGGTTATCTAGTGTTCTGTATCCTTATTTTGATTAAAAGTTGTCCATTAGGAAGTTTTCACATAATATTATGTCATGTGATATAACGGATCCACAAATTTGTTAACATATCGTCATTTTTATATAAATAACATGAAGAATGCAAGTTTGGATCAATCAGGTACTTTTATTTTTTTTTTCTGTAGTGTCTTAATAAAAAAAATCACTAGTGTGATGTTCAGGACAATGGCACAGGCATCTTGAAGTTTTTCACACTGTCTGGATAGAGACTTGAGGCTAAAAAAAAAAAGGAAAAAAAAGGGGGGGGGGGGGGAGAGTGCAGGAGGGCAATGGTTGATTATTCTTGTATAAATTTGGTTTATCAAAAAAACAACAACAAAGGTCTTCATTACAGGCCAACAAAATCAAGAAAATACATGGCGTAGATTTGTTAACTGTTTAGTTTAATGCAAGAGAGAGAGAGAGAGAGAGAGAGAGAGAGAGAGAGAGAGAGAGAGAGAGAGGGAGGGGGCAGGCGGAGGATTTAATTGTTTAAATATGTTTTTCATATATGAAAATGAAGAAAACAGAGCTTATTAAAAAAAATGCCCAGTTGAAGTATTTAATGCACTGATTACAAACCCAACTACCAATTTGCGGTAGATCGTCTATTATTTTTATTCTGTAAATCTTGGAGTTCTTTTCCGGTATAATTTACTTGTATTAAATAAACCCGAAGTTAATACTTTTATTAAATTGTCGTCGGTAATTAAAAAAAAAAACACCCAAAAACGATAGGGTTTGTTGCATAAAAAGGCTTAGGCTAGATTAGTAGACCGTATGTTTAACGGGCGGATAGATAGAAGGAAAAGTAAGAAAGAAGAAAAAAAAACGCACTGTCTAAACCTAATTATTTAATGAACGTAACCCCAGCTGTGCCAAACAATAACCTTTTTGAAAAGCTCTCATTTCCATTGGCAGTCTTGAGAATTATAACAATTACAATTTTCCATAGCAAAACGTAATTAAATAACTAGATCTAGATGACAAACTGAAAAATTGAAGGAAAACAATACAGGTCGCCGTTCATTCAATGAACGGGATTGCTATGAATAGTTGGTCTATAAATAGGCACTGACGAAAGTTTAAACCAATGGAGAGGCAGGATTTCTTCCAAGCCGATGTGTCATGGAAGACTGACCTAGTTTTATCACCACTCACTGGGCTTTCCTCCTGGCCCGCGGGTACCCCGGACGGGTCGGCGGTTTAGACCTACACTTTTCTTTGTTATCGTGTGTTTTAAATGGCATTTATTACTAAACTACGGGACAAACACACATGTATTATACATCATAATAAAGGTCAACTTACCCTCTGTCGATCTCGATGTATCCTCGGAGTGAACGGAACACAGGAAACGAAACATCGCGTCTTGACTTTTACGGAATTGTAGCTCTATTTCTACACATGTTAGAATCTATAAAAAGGTACCGCTAGAAAGTTTATCCTCTTATCTGATTGGATGCCAAGTTTGGTAACAATACGGCATCATTTAGTAGGTCAAATCACCGTGTAAAGAGAGTAATGAACAAAATGCCGATACCGCGAAAAACGCCTGCCGAGGTCTAGGCTGGCGAGCCGCCGAGTTGCGTTGCTAATTGGGCAGAAGGAACGTTTTTTTTTCTTCTTCGAATATGTGGCCAAAGCATTGACGGCTGAAACACTTTGAATTTGCTATTTAAATTGAAACAGATGCGAAAGAGAGAGGGGGAGAGAGAGAGAGAGAGAGAGAGAGAGAGAGAGAGAGAGAGAGAGAAAGAGAGAGACTCACACACAGTCACAGAAAAAAAATACATACATGAAGACAAATTCAATGAGACTTGACAAGTGTGACAACGAGCGAACAAAGAGACGCGTTTCTGTAACTGATCGATTGATGCATGTATTTTATACAACACACCTCGCATTTGTGACATTTCATGTAAGATTTTTTTCTCTTTCACTGTAAAATAATCATCACAAGAAACCATATAAATTAGCCATGTTGCGCATCTGTTGCCGGAAACATATAGAGAAAATATGCTGGAAAGACACTAAGTAGTCTAGACTACGACGGAAAGACAATAAAGATGCATATGTATTGATTTCTACAGAAGCTTTATCGATACTATACACGCACATGTAGGCGGTGAAGTAAAATAAAGAAACATGACTGTGATGCTACAGCAGACAAAATAAACCATGGGGCTTTTTTTTTCCAAACAGTAACAAACTCTATATTGTATGGTTAGGCGATAGACCACAGGCAAAGGGAAAAAAGTATACTTAAAAAAAAAAAAAAACAACAACAAACTACAGTTAGTATGTTTCTTCAAGAATCAGATTCACTTCAAGAGAGATATGAGTCAAGAAAGAAAAACATGGGGAAAGTGAAGCGGGACAAGTGCTGCATATCCGAGCATATTGAAAACAATAGTGTTTCAATTCAATGGTTCATGCACAAAAGAGCATTAGAGTCCCCAATACGACCTTGATTTGGTACTAATATTTGAAAAAAAAAAAAAAAAAAAAGATGTCAAATATAACCAAATATAACATAGGCCACACATAAAGAGTAGACTAGCACTCTTTTTTCTGGTGCACATTATTGGGGGGGGGGGGGGTGTGAAAAATATAGATTTACATGTGGGTGCGTGGGGGGGGGGGGGGGGGGGGGTTGTAAAAATATACATTTAACCGTGAAGCAGGATTTGCCTGCAGCAATACACTCTTAGCTTTAATCAACTACAAAGTGTAGCAGTATACACATCTCCAAGAATTTTGGATAAATAAAACTGATATATTTCTGGTTTTAGAAACGTTTTCTGTGTCTTATGCCCCATCCACTTGGCCAGATTTTTTTTATAAAAGTACAATATATTCAAAAACTATATCGTCAGCCCCATGATCTCTCACTTGGTTTTACTTTTACAAATGAATTCATATACCAATAGAGTCCTACAAAACTTTTTAAACATTATAAACACAACCATGTACTATAAGGACAAGTGCTTTATGCCACTTTTACAGGGAAAAGAAATTTCACACTGACTGATCCAGACTCCAAATATGTCTAATGCACGTTAGTAGAACAGAACCTGCGCATTTTGATTATAAAATTTAATGGCATGCTGTAGCTAGAAAATAGTCCAATTTGTACAGAACAGTTACTGTGGTGCTATATATAAAAATTGCCCCAATTATGTAAATTTAGACAATTTACTTGCATTGTGGGTAATTAATACACAAGACATGTAATATAATGATATTAGTTAATAGTAATAGCAAAAGCAAAGACAAAACAATGACACAGCCATTTGGACAAAAGGTGAGTTCATGAAGTAAAGTAGTTACACATGCTGACTACCCAGAAAAGGCAGCTTTTTATTCTGTATTAACAGTCCCATTGAAAAAACGCACCAAGAGTGTTTTTTTGTTGTTTTTTTTTAATCAAAATACTTGTATCAAATCTCAACAGTTTTTACCTCATTCTCTTGATTAAGTCAAAATCTTTGCATTGAACAAAACTGCCATGATAAAGTGACTGGAATCCATGCCAGACTAACATAGACTGACCCACAATGAATGTACGGACACATGCTGAAGCTGCATTAGGCTTATCATGGTTTTATATTTGCTAATTATTCTTTGATGGCCAAGAACCAAGAAATATAACAGACGAATCATGAATACAAGAAAAAATATATTTTTGAACAGATAATTGTTTCTTAGAAGGGCCAATATAGTACTATTTACCTTGCACATGTTAAAATCCTAAAAATTGTACTATCAGTATATTATGACCTGAAAGACATATTTCAGGTGTAATTGATCTTAAGACCTCTACTATAAAACATAAGGCTTGAAATCATGAATTGGAATATGTTTGACAACAGACTTTGTATTGTCTTTGGTCAGATAAAAGCTACTTTAATTTGACCAGCTACTATTTCTCCCCCCAAAGCTCACTTCATTTTATGAGAGGAAGAATTTTACACAATACCCCGCAGGTGGCAAATCTGATTCAGATATAAAAAAGGAAAGAAAGAAATCACTATACATGCATCCAAATACTTGACAAAAAAGAAAAACTTTGAAACTCTTTTATGATCAGATTTACTGCTACCCCAAATAAAAAAATCCATTCCAAGATTGCATTGTTTGGAGGACAGGAAAATTGTGACATGCATTGCCAATGGCCTAGTGCAGTTAAAAAAAAATTAGGTATTCCATCTTACCTGTATTCTGTAATTTTGTTGTCTTGTCACTTGATATACATCAGGTTCCTCTTCCTGCATTGAGTGAAAAATGGAAAAGAATAGTAATCAATTAAAACACTGAATTTCATTTAACAAATAGGTGATAGAGAGATAATTATATCTACCTCAACACATGGTACAGAGAAAGTTTCTTTATTGTAATCACAGCCTCTTAAACTCCTGCTGTCTATACAAACATGCAAGAGGAGCAACCTGTCATTGGTTGACATTCTTAGCAAAGAAATAATCTTCAAAGAGAGACTTAATTGGTCAATGAAGCCTGCTAGTTAGCCAACTATGTCAACGCTGCACAGTAGCCTAATGTGTATTTGTTGGAGAATAGATTTTCCAATAAAGCACACATACACAAAAAACAACAACAAACAAAAACAGAGGAGAGCATAACAATTAAAAGTGCAGTTGAGTTGGTTGCTTTTTGTTCAATATCAACACTACATGGGCTTTATATCGATGGACCCAAAGACTGACATCTGACAAATTTATGTGCTGCCACAAGAGACAGGAGGATCTTAACTCTTGTCTCAGTTGGTCACACTATACTGACATGGACCCAACCAGTAGGGGACTAAATCGGGACATATCTGGAGACGAACACTTTACCACTTGAGCCAGGTAGATAATTATAAAGACAAATCAGTCTAACTAAATGAACATTTAAATGTATTTCAGAAGCTATCATCTTATACCAAAAATGAATAACCCAACACAAAGCTTATTGAAAAAATTGACAGTACTCACAGTTTAATAAAACTAGAATATTGATGCAATAAAATGTGTTATACAGGAAATAATATAAACAGATTGTTCAAAACAAAAGGCTTGATGGAATATTTATATATATATATATGTGTTGCCCTACACACAGTGATAAGAGGAAATTAAAAATGATACATTCATACTCATCAATGCAAGATACTTACATTACTATGAGTGCTGTCCATGGTCCTTCTGCGTTTCGTAACATTCGATACTAAGGCAGATTCATTTTCTCCAGAGCGAAGACGCAGACCAGCACGTTGTCTAGTAAATAAAATTAAAACAAACTAAATTTTGACGAGATACACCTCTCCTTAAAAACATAGTTTAGAAAATCAACATCCAATATTCATCCAGATTGTACCAATGTACAGAAATTGAACAGGAAATAAGAACATGTATTGGAAAAACATGAGAGAAAATAACTTTGGATATGGAGTAGATTTTGCCAAGTCACCACCCAGAACATTTATGAAAGCATTTTTTTTTAGTAAATGGATTATATATTTAAAAAAAAAAAAGAGTGCTTGGATGAAAAAAAACAACCAAAAAATGTTAACAACTTAGATGCACCTTGGACGTTTTATAAATCTAAATAGAACGCTAAATTACAAAGGTAAAAATCTTAAATATATAAAAATAAAAAATAAAAAAGAAATACAGCTGTACTGAGTATTAAAATGTACTGAATGGATATATACTACATTTAGCTTGAGTTGCTTTCGTTATCAACTGTGTCAAGCAATCAATAAAATTAAATTTTGCTAAAATTATAATGTAAATATAAATACTCAAAACTTCTTAATGGTTGATATCTCCAAGTTAAAAGCAACAGATTAACTATGTTAAACTAAGACAAATATTTGGCCCATGAAGTTGCAGTTGAGTTGGTTTAACGTCCAACATCAGCACTATAAATGCTATAGTGTGAAAGGTCTCAAAACTAACATCTGATAATTTTATGTGCTGCCACACACGAGATTGGGCAGGGATATCATGACTCCTGTCCCAACCAGTCACATTAGACTAACACCGACCCAACCAGGGGACGACATTGCTAGGACTCGAAACACGAAACTCCTGCGTCGGAAGCTAGTGTACTACCCCAGGATTTGGCCCATGAAAATTTAAACAAAGAAACTGAGCTACACAATATTTTTAAATCAACAAATATGACCTAATTTTTTTATATTTTTTTTGGTAAAGGAATAAGAGTGTACTGAATTAAACACACAACCAAAAATCGAAAAGAGGCCAGTAAAGATTTCTACAAAACTAGCCATTGATTGATTAATTCTATATTCCTAGTAGGAAAGAATGATTGTGCAAAAGCATTAGCCTTGATCTCATAACCTAACTTCTCAACCAATAATATTCATTTTATATGAAAACTGTTTGTAGAGTAAAATACAAAACTATTTTGCAAGAATATTTCATTAAAATATTTTTTTTTTGGTTTTCACAATGAAATAATATTGAACATTTGAAGTTTTTACAAAATCTAATTAGATGACAGGATGTCAAATTTTACAAATAAAAATAATTTAGAGATGGTGATGATTAGGAAACCATTATCTGATTATGGAAATGAGCTAATTTTCAAATTCAAAAGATACAGACAAAATAGAAATCATGAACCTAATCTATTTCTTTTTAAGCACAGAGCATATAATTGAAACAAATATAAAACAGTATAATGAGTTCCAGTAAAAAATTAAGATCAGTTTTTATTTAGCCATAAACCCATGATTTAGACAATTTGCTAATCCAGTTGGCATTGCATGCCTCATTTTTCCATACCAGCAATCATTTTTTTTTTTAAACAAAAAGCCAAAGTTCTTGCCGATCAAAATCTATGTTCATAATAAAATCAAGAATGCTCCGTTCAGAGCATCTTGCCTGTTAGAAATTGAAATTTATGATGCATGCTGAGGACAAATGATTTAGGTAGGTAGCATTAATCGACACAGAGTAGTTATAAGTCCATCCAAAGAGAGTTTAACGGCAAAGTTTTATTTTATCATTAACACAGAGTGAGGTTATCAACACAGGCAGTGTCATAGAGTGAAGTTACTATTCACACAGAGTAAGGTTATTGGCACATACAGTGTCACAGAGTAGTTTTATTATTGACACAAAGTGAGGTTATTGTTATCGACACCGAGTGATTTTATTATTGACACATAATACGGACTGAGGAAATCAACAGCGTAATTTTATTATCGACACAGAGTGAATTTGTCATTGACACAAAGTGAGTTTATCGTTATCGACACAGAGTGATTTTATTACATGTATTGACACATATTAACGACAGGGAATCGACAGAGTAATTTTATTATCGACACAGAATGAGGTTATTAACACAGAGTGATTTTATCACCGACACAGAGTGAGTTAATCAAAATAAATTGATTTTATTCTTGAAGCAGAGTGGATAAATCGTCATTTGTCAGGGAAGTTGTTTTGTTATCGGAACCAATACTGATTGAATTTGTAACAGACACAGAGTGATTTTCCCCCCTTTTAAAGGTAAGAGAGAGGAAAATAAAAGAGATCAAAGAAAAAGAAAAGGCTGCGAGCGAGAGAAGAAAATACAGCAGAAAGAGAGGAGATAGAGAAAGAAGAAAAAAGAAGAAAAAAAAAAAGAGAAAAGAAAGCAGGGAGCCAGAGAAGACTAGACATAGATTTGGAGACAATTAGTGACATAGTCGACTTTTATTATTCCACTAGAATAAAGACAAAGTGAGCGGATGTTTCTTTTGGTTTTTATAATCCACAAAAGATGTAATTCTAGACAAATTCAACAAATGAAGCACAATTTTTTATGGAAACGAAGCCATGATAAATGATCCCTAAAACTGAACTGGAATACACGTAGAACTAGAGGACCCTGGTCTGTAGCCTAGCCTGAACAGTTCAGAGACACAAAGGATTCAAAGAAAACAAAACAAAAATATATGCGCTTTCCAACACAAAAATGCTCCTTTTCACTCTGTGTAAATAGACTTTTTGTCTATCAAAAGCTACATTGTGTCAATTGACATTACCCATGATTAATCCTAAGTTCTAGCACCACTTTGGTCCAGAATCCAACTACTGCATCCAAATAATACCTCAGTGTGAATGAATTCTAACCACAAATGAGAGTATGTGCATTGAATATGTAGGCCTACCATTTATGAACATGTGCATCCTTTTGGATACAACTTTCCAGGCATTCTTACAGTTACACTTTCATGAAATGATTTGCACTATTTAAAGAAAGGTAACTTTACTCATGGCCAAATTTCAAACAAGTCTGATTTTATTTTATTTTCATTGCTTAAGTCCCAAAGACTGGGCTCTGATCATTTGTATCCACTTTCTAATTTGATTAGCCTACTGATCCAATACAGATTCTAAATCTAGATCATTTGACTAAGAGTAATTTTCTTACCCTTTCTTGGACATTGCCGCTGCCAAGTAAGTCTTGGAATTTGAGGATTCTTGGCACTCTCGTTAAGTGGAGAATCTGGAAATACAAGAATAGGGCCACATAGCCTACATAAAATATTCAAAATTCCATCTAAATTGAGTCAATGTAGATTTAGATCTAGATCTACACATATAAATACACGTTGATCTGAAGAACATAAATCTAAGTAATATATCTTAATTCTAATTTAGTGAAAGCAAATAATGTTAGTTCTTGATCTGGATTCTAGATCTAGAGTCTATGCCAATGCCATAATAAATGACCTCAGGTGACTTCGTCATCAGACAGTAGACGAGCGATTATGATGAGTACTTGTCGAAACTAAGAAAACTATTAATTTCCCTTACAAAGCGACCAAAAGAAAGGGTGAAAGGCGATTGATCCAGGCACAGACTTAATAAGAAATAAACGTAAACGATTTCATAATCCAGAGCGAACCCACACCATACATTTTTAGGTCTAGGCTACCACCTGGGACCTCACAAGCATAGCCATTGATGGCTCAGTCTTGGTGTCTGATCAATGTCGTCGAGCAATGAGAAGAAAAACCGATAAAAATTGTATAAGAAATGACAGCGACTCATAAATGAATCCACATTTAATGTTCATACCCAAGAGTATTTAGAGATTGCCTAAATTCCAGAAGCGGCACAATTAACCATATTGCACGATCCTCTGTCGACCTCTCAGATCTATCTCCGATCGGAACAGTTCCCCGCCGAATCCTAAGCCTACACGGTGACCACTCCACAAAGCTTCGGTCCCGCCAAATCGAGGTCGCAAAGTAACGGGACCTGCAAATCACTATAATGTCAATATTTTTGCAAAAAACATATTGCCAATAGCAAAAGTTATATATCCAGGCAATAAATCATAAATTTTAATGATTTTATATTTTAATTATATGAATTTGTATGTTTTTCTTCCAACGTGTCATTTCTTACTCTGACCCAGCAATGCAATATCAGCAGAAATGAAATTGCGGACGGAGAGAGTAAAAAAAACTTCCGAGTTTGGCCGACTCGTGATCTTAATTGATAAAACGAGATATATGAATAAAACAACTTATAGTGTTAAAAAACAATTAATTGTATGCATGTAACGAATGCCCAAAAACAAACAAGAACGCCTTGGTCCTATTTGGAGATGTGTCGGCACGTGGAAACGAAAAAATGTAAACAAAGTTCGTCATGATATATGTGTACAAAAACGTTTTAAACTATAACAAAATACCTACAAGTTACATACCAAATGAAAGCCTGTGAGATGTTTTATCATTTTGCGAAGTTTTCAACGTTAAGCGGTATTAATATTATCGAGAAATTCTACAAAATAAATTGAATGGGATCGTTCTCAGTTGACCCAGACAGGAGCACTGTGTCAAGTGAGTGCGCATGGCTGCCGCAAGAGGCTTGTTGATTGGCTACTTTAGACACACCCCCTTGTTTACATCAACAACAAAAATGGCGACCTCGGTGTTGGAGCGGTTTTGGAATCATTTCAAGCATAAAACTGGCAATGTCATTGGCATGATCCACCTCAGAGCAACGCCTGGTATGAAATGTGCATATTATATCCTTTTAAACCAATTCGCATTGATGTAAATAGCGGTAAGGTTGTTGGGTACACCAAAATTCAAATTGTTTTCTTAATACATAGTACTGTGGACAAAACCCGGCACTCCTTGAGTTTTGTGGTCCCTAACTTGTGGGCGATCAAATGGGTGGGTGGGCGGAATTCGAGGGGCGAGTGCGTAGGATTCGATTGCATCGGCGTAAGTCAACCTGTGGAGAGAGAGAGAGAGATTACATCGGTGTAAGTCAACCTGGGGAGAGAGATACACAGAGAAAACGAGTGTGAGAGACAGAGATAGAGTTTCAATTTTATGTGCTTGTGTATGTTTCTCCCCACCCCCTTTCCCGCCAGCATTGTACCCGTGTTTAAATAAACACTTGAATACAAATTACAATCTAATCGCTCCCTGTCTTTCTGAATCAAACAAATCAATACAATACCAAAAAGACAGGGAGTACAACTGGCAGGAATTTTTTTCAATTTTAATAGAAAAAAATAACAAAAGGCCAGGGAGTACGGCTTGTTGATATTTGATTCATAGTTCGAATTGCGCCCGCCCACCTATTAAATCGTCCACAGGCTATGGACCACAAAACTAAAGAAGTGCCCAAAACCCTGTATATATGCCCTACGGTTTAAAAAGAGGCAGAAACATTATACATAGTGCATATATAAACTCCCTGAGAAATTGGCTGAGTACATATGCAATAATGATAATAAAAGGTGTTTATGTCCAAACATTGCTATATGCACTATAAACTATAGTTTTTCTGTCCAAATAATGGACATAAACGCTGTGTATTAACATTACTTAATCTTACACAGTGAATAATCCTTTATTAGACATAGGCAACGTTATACTAGGCGAAAGCTTTACTTTAATTGACAGTCCGACCAAAGAATTTGATATGAACAAAAACATTCATATATTGTGCAAATAGTAAAATTCTATCTAAACACTATGCATATGGTGCTTAGGAAAGTTTGGAAAGAAACGTGCACATGCAATATAAAGTCAGAGACACTAGATCTTTATAATTGCTATATATACAGTGTAAATGACCATTCTTTAACTCTTTAAGCCCTCATGCCCATTCCATGTTTTGAAATAGGTTTTAGATGGATCTATAAATGGAAAGATAGTATTTTTTTCATTTTCTGTCATTTTTTGTGGTTTTACCAGCCTCCCACAGCGGCTGCGCGGGTTTAAAGAGTTAAACAGAAATATGCAATAATATATAGTGCATATAACAAAATCAGGAAAAAAATACTTTTGGGTGAATAGCCCTGTGGTATAGTTTTTATAAAATCTGATCGATAGCTAGAGTTTGTTCTGGTATTGCCGCTGCTTCTTACGACTTGAAGGCGCCTGGCAGACACTACCTCCTTGATGGTCTCCATTATACCCATCGTCTTGTGCTTCTATGTGTTACTGAGCCTATCTTGCTTGGTTACACCCAGAGTTGCTCTTTGGCATTTCATTCCACACACAAAATGTGCATCTCTGCTATTCTAGAGGTTCAATGGTATGATTAGTCTTTATAAAGTCAATTCTTTAGTTTCCTCATCAACTAATGGGAAGTCCATATTTCTTTCTCAGATGGCCAAACGCCTGTGACGCCAAAAAAGGGAATATAATAAATTCACATTTCACAAATTCAACAAAAAATCTTTCTTAAAAAAGGATAAGTATGTCTTATGGTTATCCACAGAAGAAACTGTGTGCAACTTGTTTGACATGTGCAAACAAACAAAATTAAAGATAGAAACTTTATGTTACACAGGGTCTGCTGTATGACAACGTTTCAAAGAGGCTTGGCAATGATATTCTAAATTGCAATTTTATACCAAAGATTTGATTGTATAGTCTAGACTAGATGTTATATGATTCAGAGATCAGGTAGTTAATTGCTCAAACTTGGTTAAAAGTATAGAACTTCTGTCTTTAATTCGCTCTTTCTTACATGATTACCTGCATGGAGCAACAATCTTCTAGCTGCTGACTCAGCCAATTAGCATCTGAACAGGTTATATGGCACGGTTGAGTTGACTTAAGTTGGTTTAACGGCCATTGTCAGCACTATACAGGCTATATTGTGGACGGACTCCAAGACTGATGTCTGATAATTTTATGTGCTGCCACACATCTCATCCAGTCACATTATACTGACATTGATCCAACCAGTTACAGGGGACGAAATCGGGCAAATAAATCTGCCGATTAGGGGATTTGAACGACCGACCTCCCGATCCGTAGACAAACGCTCTACCACTTGAGCCAGTTCACCCCCTGGCACAGCAGAAAGGCAATGTTTGTACAGGAATAATAGAAATTTATAACAAAGTATCTAGACAAGTTTTTATAATCAAAGCAGCTCATTGATGTGTCATAAATGACATATTTTGTTGTTGTCTTTGTAAACTTTGACCAATCAAGTAGGGTTTAAGGATAATGATGATTTTGTCTGTAATATCAGCTCCTCAAGCGATAAAAGATTTTGTATGTGCTTTAATACAAAAGCTTCTCACATTATTACTAAAAAAAGATAGTAAGAAGTGATAAAAAATAGTAGAGGAGAAACAGGGAAACCAGCCCAGCATTCTCTGGGTGTTTGGAATGCTTTCTTTCGCAATATTTAACAACAGATCATGTGTTCTTACAATGGGATATGCAGTTGGCAGAACATACCAAATGTCACCAACCAATAAAATTCAGTGGCCTGGTATCACACACAAACAGACACACTGTAATTTCATGCCTTTATTTTTTTCATCTTAGTAACCATTCTTACTTAGCTTAATAGTTAACAAGATTTTTTAAACATATAAATGGGGATTGAAATGTACGAGAGGTGAGTAAATAAATGAAACACACATTTTCTGTAGACTTTATTCCGTTTCTTTTTATCACAGTAAAGTTTGTCTTTACTGTTTGTTAAAAAGGTATGCATTCATTGTACAATTGTAGAATATAGGTTACACCAGTCTGCAATGTCAAGTACACTTTTCATAATAAGAGTACTGATAAGCATTGTCTAACTTGCTATGTGTTTTTCAGTTTTTATGGCCCTGTACATAAGAATAAAAAGACTGAAAGAGCCATCTTTTCATTTGTTGATATAAAGTAAAGAACTTAAGAAGCAGTCTTTCAAGTAACTAAGAAAAGGTGTTAACAAAAGATGTTTCAAAGAGGCAACGGTGGTTTAACAATGAGGACGCTAGAGCATCCGTTTACCAAAAATGGATGCATTCATAAGTTTATATGCTCTACTTACATGTAGTTGAGTTTTTAGATGAAGAAATTATAGCTGTATACAGTTAAGCTTTGATGTCTGTTTAATGAAATGACAATAGGCCAATATAATGATTATATGCTTCCAGTATATTTATTATGAAATGTGAATAAGCTCAAACTATTTTCATTTCCTGTGCAATAGTAAAAAAATAGTTTTAATAAAATTTAAAGATTATTTTTACTGCCAAGAGAAGGAGATCTAGGCTGAGTTGCTTCAGGATTCTACTTGGATTTTGCTCTTATCATTTGGATTCTACTTTTTACAATCTTTTTTTTTTTTTACGGAACCAGTGAAGACCAGTTTGATTGCAAAGAGAGCATGCATGTATGCTGATACTCTGTTCGTCAAAGATTGTATGACATTAATCTTTTTTATGCAAATCCAAGATTACTTCATTCTTAAGTGTAAAAGTCAGGGGTCCTTTCAGAATCTCTGTTTAATGTAATGGATAAATAGAATTTATTTCTATTATAGATTTGTCTATTTTCTATAATACTAACTTAAGGTTACATTTTTCTCTATTAGGGTAATTATTTATCTATTCCAATTTGCTTGTATTTTTCATTACAGGGAGTCCAAAAAGTAGCCATACAGTGAACGAAATTATAGACATTGCATGCCGTGAAGCACAGATTTATAAAGATGCTGAGCTAGTAAGTCGGTTTTGAAATGTCTTGACAAAATCATAGTTTTTTTTTTGTTGTCTTTGAAGTGAGCCACTTAATTATAAAAATTAGTTTAGTTTGTTTTGTTGTCGTTTTTTTTGCTCAGAAGCTTTCTTTTCTTGAGCATAATCAACTGTGAAATTGCAGTTTGTTTAGTAAACATAATTACCTATATTTTTACTTTTTGTAGGTGTCTAATAACAGGAGAAACAAATAATATTATAGATATAATTTCCTTTTTTGCTCTAAATATTTTTTAAGGCATGAAGTTGTGTCTCTTACCATACTGAAATTGAGAACTATATATTATTTTGAAATTGGATGTCTTAATTATTATACTAAATCACTCTGGGAGTGTCTGGGTGGCAAGATGGAATAACATAACATTTAACTATGGATATTGTGGTATCGTGGTAAATGTTAAATATATCAAACTTATTCTATTTAATCTCTACATTTTTATAGAAATCATTTTATATTCTTTCCTCTTAGAGTCAGGGGTTTAGATTATTAGCATAAATTATGTACTGTATTATGTAAGTATTTGTGTTGCCCTGTAAAAGACCCGTTGGGATCTAGGAAACGTCCTCTATATAGAACAAGTTTTTGTGCTTACAGAAAACAGACAAATACTTATATTTTCCTAGAATTAGTTTTGTGCAATTTCCTTTACCTATTTCCCAATAAATAAAAGATGGTTTACAACAAATACAGAATATAATTGTGAAAATAAACGACACTGGTAACAGACAAAAGGACTGTAAATTCAAATTGTTTTACTTTTCATTTTGCCTATTTGCACATGAATAATTAAAATTTTCAATAGTTTTAACGTTCCAACTCATATAAAATATTTTGACATTAAAATATGAAGATAAATATGTCTGTTTATATATAAATGTTGGAAAATTGTACCCAATGTCCTTTAAAGGTTTTATTTAGTAAAGGAGATGTTATGATGATTTGAAGATAATCTGCATTAAGGTACTTTTTTTAAATGATAACAATACCCTTTTTCTGCCTTTTCCATTTCCTTAGGATGGTGTCATGGTAGAAAACATGCATGACATCCCATATCTCCATACATCTAAAGTTGGCCCAGAAGTCACCTCAGTTATGTCTGTTGTATGCAAAGAGGTGAAAAAGATTTTTTCTCATGGACCTGTAGGTGTCCAAGTCTTGGCTGGAGCAAACAGGGAGGCCCTGGCTGTGGCTAAAGCTGCAGGTAACCTCTTTGGTACAACATGTCTGCTCACAACTACGTTGTGTAGACCTCTTAAAATATTTTTAAATATACTCTAATGGCAACCAGCTCAACAATTAAGGCAAGCATAGATCTTTGAAAACCTATAATTATGTTATCTGCCATATTCATGTTTTTCTACTTGATTGTTGCCCTTGTTACTTGATTTGTTGTAGGGTAACTAAAATTTATATGAGTCAAAATTGAAAATGTGACTAACAGAACACACTATATTGTATAATCTCATTCAGTAAGGATGAGAACTACCAGGGGATGATTATTGGTGTCCCTATGCCTCTCATCCCCTCTGCTCTACCTTCCAATATATCATGGCAGTTAAGATGGCTAATACATCTCAGCTTTCTTCTTGTAATATTTTGTAATAACGCTGACTTACTTCCAGCATCAGGCATACTTCTTCATTTGTTTTCTTGTCCCTCCAACTGAAACATCCAATCAACAAAATGTGCATATTTCAAACGCTGCTTGCAATCTCTGTTTAAGCTCCATGTATCACAATCAGAACATAGTGACCATAACACCTCACCATCCTAATATTACTTTTTCACTGAGAAATACATAACTTACTACCAAATGCATTTAAGTTTCAGTTATTTTAATTCAGAAAATGAGTAACGGTATAGCCATGACTTTCCCCTTTGGACTTGCTAATTTTTCTTTAGGTTTGCAGTTCATAAGAGCAGAAGGTTTTGTGTTTTCACACGTGGCTGATGAGGGCATGATGAACGCTTGTGCTGGTGATCTCATGCGCTACAGAAGGGAAATCGATGCTGAAGACATAATGGTTTTCACAGATGTTAAAAAAAAACACAGGTACAGTAAGTCCTGAGAATTGAGCATAATTATTTAAGTTTTTCAGCTAAATTGGATCTGGATTTAAGCGTCATTGGACCTGCATCTCAAGAAGTTGAAGCTAGACTGTAGCTTTAGATTCTAAATCTTGCTGATATCCGCTGGTATAGATCTAGATCTAATTCTGTGATATAAATCTAGGAACTAGATAAGTGAAGGGCAAACTGGCTGAATTGGCGGAGTATCTGGCGGAGTGTCTGGTTCTTAATACATGTAGGTGCCTAGTTAGATACAGACAATGTGACACATTTATTTGTCTGTTTTGTCTCCTCCTGGTTGGTTCAGTCAGTGACATTGGTGTTAGTTCCAATTGCTTTTGGCATTCTAGAAAACTTAATATCAACATAAAACATGAGAGACTCTTCAGCCGACCTTATTGACAATATTATATTTAGTTTACGCAAAGCCTGGATGTTGATGGTGATTCTGACACTGTGAGATGAAAATTAACACACACACAAAAAAAAACGCATTTATTCGATAACACTAGTGCATGGTGAAGTTATGTTTAAGCTTGTATTGAAGTCAATATTGATATATGAATCTAATAAGCTTGGCCATGTATCAGGTTTGAATTGACTAATCGCGCTAAAAATCTGTATTTGCTTTCTCAAAAATTGGCAGCTATGCTTTCATATCATATGTACAAAAGCTCTCAACTATCCGGAGCATCCGCTCATTCAACGAACAGATAAAAATCCACGATTTTTCTTCTTTGTTTTTATTTTTTGTAAACTACCTTTGATTCAACAAACTTATCTAATACCCATTATTGATCCAACAAACCAGATGTTTGGGTAAGCTTAAAAGGCTGCATATCAGATACTGAATCTAGTTTAAAAATAGACCACCAACGATCTTTCAGCCTGTCCCTACAAATAACACTTCTCCTACAAGCAATGATTGACACCATGAAGTTTTGTTTACAGTAAGGCATGTGTCACGGAATGAAAAATCACGAGCAGCGAGGGAAGGGGGGAGAGGAGGGCAGCTGACGGCAGACCATTGCGCATGACAATAGATGACAGAGATTAATCCGCACGTTTAAAATGTAGTACGAGTGTGGTTTAAGGGAAAATGGGGCAAAGGGAAAAGTAGGTAGATGGGTGGGAAGTAAGATTGTCTAAATATCATGATTGTAAATCGTAATGTTATAGAGGGGGTTACTGTATTGGCAGCGCTGAACCTCACAGGGCTTCAACAAACCTTGCATTCAACAAACTATTTAAAATAAACAAGCGATTTTGTTGAGCTCTACTGTAGGACCATGGAGATCAAAATGAAAAAGTAAAGTTTCTTGTAATGGATCTAAATAGCACATACTCGTAACTTAAACAATGGAAATCACACTAAACTTAGACATTTTTAATATTTCAGTGCTCATGCCATCACTGCTGATGTTGATATTGTGAACACCTCACATGCTGCCGAATTTTTCCTTAGTGATGGTGTTGTAGTGACGGGAGGCGCCACTGGACAAGCTGCCAATATTGCTGATGTGAAGGGTATTTTGTTAACTTAGTTTTTACATTGTTTTATTTTCAGTTTGCTTCATATATATCCAATTCCAAGCGCACAAAGTTATTACTAACTCAGTAACTTCCATATCTACTAAGTGCATAACTGATAATTTGAAATTACAGGGACAAAAACTTTCATGTTGAATTAAGGGAAAGTTGAATTAAAAGATATAGTATTTTAAGAGAGTGCCTAAGCTCGAGTGACTTGGCTGTGGGTCTAGATAGAATCTTCTCAGTGTGTTCTGTGTGCATCATGCATTGGCTTGTCTAGCCTGAACAAAGTTTATAAATCTAATATCAGTCTAATACCGACAAAACCACCTGCATTTTTTTGTGGAAAAAAAATATTATTATATTGGAGTGAAAACATGTCAATCTAAAAGAAATGAAGCAGTAAATCGTCAAATTAAGCAAAAATATGCAAGAAACAATTGAAAGAGCTTTATTCCACTCTTTTTTAAATATGTACATTTAAAGGAAATATCGAATTATCAGGGGTCAAATTAATGGAATTCACTGTAATGTTAAACTGTGTAACTGTGTGGAGCAGCAAATAACAGTAAGCGTCACTGACTGGAAAAAAAAGTATGCTGGTTTATAAACTTATAGGTACACACTAATAATTTAAAGCTATTGAGATAAACAAATCTGAGACCAATCTTCATGAGATGGCTGTAATCTTCATGAGGATTGAGATGGCTGTCAAAAATAGCAAAATCATTACATGTACTAACAATTCTCAATTCCTTTGAATTGCTTCTTGCATATTTTTGCCTAACTTAACCATTTACTCCTTAATTTCTTCTTTTTTTTTCCGACACATTTCCAACCCAATATGACATTAACCCTAATATTTTTCAATAAAAAAAAGCAGGTGGTTGGCTCTGCATTAAGCTGATGGATAATCTTGCAAACATTAATAAACTTTATACAAGCTAGAGAAGGCAATGCATGATGCACAAAGAACACCTCTGTGTAGATTTCTATCTAAACCCACAGCCAGGCCACTCCGGCCTTGTCACTCTCTTGTTGTTTAATCCAGTGGTTTCTGAGCTTGCGCTCTTTTGCCTAAGGCCATGAAGAAAAAGGCAGCAGTTCTCTGTAGCTGTGCTGAGGTGGAATACAAATTACAATGCCCTGTGGAGGTCAGGTCTCATAGGGAAAAACTGCTCTCTTGGTTGGCTAAGACTGGGGCATTGGAACAGTATGTGTTCCAGTCTCCAAACTCTCATCACACAATGGACATAGTGGTGTGTGTTTTGGATTAAGTCTGTTCAGGTGAAAGTTGAGGGGGATGTGTTGCATTCTCAGTCGAAAAATAGCTCATTGTTCTTTTTTCCGAAGAAGGTATATAGGATCGTGAAATTTTACTGTATTTTGGTGCTTGTACACAATTCTCCCAGTCGTCCCCACTGGTTCATCCATACTCCTTTAAAATTTTGGCAGATTGTCACTCTCTTAAAACTATATCTTCTAATTCGACTTTCCCTTAATTCGACATGAAAGTTCTGGTCCGTGGTCAGGAATGCACGGTTAATTTGTTGTATTCTATGCAATTCTTAAACATTTATTCATGTTTTTTATATCAGACATAAATGTAAAGCCTTCAATAAGATTGTTCTAACTTTGCAGCTGTCTTGGGAGGTGTAACCATTCCAGTTTTGGTGGGGTCAGGAGTGACATGTGACAACTACCATTTGTACAGACAGGCCCATGCACTCATCGTTGGTTCAGACTTCAAGTTTTCAGGGAATTGGCAGGAGGAGATTGATCCAGCCAGAGTAAATGCCTTCATGGAAAAAGTGAAGCAAGTTCGACACATACCAGTGGAGTCTACAATGATTATGTGAAGAAAAAAAACAAAACACAAAATAAAAGTCCATGAAGTTTACAACTATAATCACAATTAAACAATTACTTTTAGCTACATAGCATAATGTTTATATATGTTTCACCAAAAGTTCTCACTCTGATTCGAGCCCCCCGCCCCCTCACCTCAAATGCAAAAACATTGAAATAGGACCCTTAATTTATCACATAATTATGATCTGTGAAAGTCACTATCCTTTCAAGTTCCCAATTCTTTGAAGATAATTCTTTTGACCATGTTTAAACTCTTAAAGAAGTTTAGATAATTGTTCTGTACTTGTTAAAGAATTAAATCAACATGCAGGCCACTTAAAAATGCTACACAACTTTTTTTCTTTCTAAGTAAGCATCACCTCAAACTATATACGTTAAATCATTTTATGCCAAATATTTTCATTGCATATAAGTATTATTGGTGTTTACTATTTGGTTGGACATCATTTGTGCCCAATATTTTGTCACCCCCTTCTACAGGGCAATAATTATCACAGTCTACTACTCATCTAGGCAATGTTCATTGTTATGTATTCTTTTTCTTTTTCGATTGACTTGATTTGGCCATTTTCAAAATTATTTATTTACCATTTAGATTCTTTTTTTGAAATTAATGGTCAAGTTTGTGAACTGCTTTTTTCAGCTCATAAGCCATATTACCTTTTTCAAGGTTTGAGCTTTAATGTCATCTGTTGATCTTACATTAGTAAAATGTTATCTATTCTGTTTGACCTAGGACAGTGCATTTATCTCAGCATTTTGTCATAGTTTATTTTTTTTATATATATACTTCATGCAATGAAGCATTCTGTTTATTAAGGTTCATAAATTTTCGTTTTTGTGTCTATTTATATATATAGACTCTATATAAAAGGTGCTTAGCTCATTTATTCGTTCATTATATACTATCACTGCCTTAATTTTATGTAATATTATTATTATGTGCTCACACATTGATGTTCACAATGTTGTTTTACATGTTTATTTAGAAACCCAAGGTTTTTTTCCACTTCTACCTTAATTTTGATCTTTCTGTTTCAAGTATCAGCATATATGTGCCAGTATTGTACAGCAGAAGCCACAAAACTTAAATATGGGGAAGTCAAATGGAATGTTTACAACCTATCTTTTTTTTTTAAAGAACAGTCATGTTTGTGAGTGTATCATACTTATTTAGCATATTGATTTAAAAGATATTTGTTACTTGTTTAATATGGCATCCAGGAAATTTTATTAATAATTATTTCTCAATATAAGTTTCTTTATTATGCACACACTTTGAATTTGGGGGGCTCCCATTTCATTTTTTGGTGCTGTTCACTAGGATCATGATAAGTGGTACTCACTGACTGTTAGTTGCCTGAATATTTTACACTAATTACAGTATAAATCTAGGAAAATAAACTTATATCATTCCAAACTCTCTATTGTTTTGTCATTCATAATTCATCATAAAACCTTGCTCATCTGAATTTTCATCAAATTTCCATCCCATTGAAATAGAGCAATCTCTCATTAAATTCTCTGTACATGCAGACCACAATCATGTACCAGTACATGTACCTCATAAAATTTCAGACATATGATTTCTTCTTCAGTTGTTATATTGTTTGGAGTTACTCAATATTATGAGGAACTATTTTCCCTAAATTATACTTCCATGTACAGTACTACATGACTATGTTATGATGAAATTGGTTTAAATGGCAACATCGAGTCTGTGTGAATTTCATGATGCATCACTTCAATATCTCAAATAAACATGTCGTTCTGAGGGGGCATTGTGATTTTTTCATTCAAAAACAACATGGGGGAAAAACCTGAAAATGAATACTAGTATGGTACCCTAATAAAAGTCATTTGGCACTTCAGTTTACTAAAGCTTTATAGTGTTGCAATATGTCAAAAAAAAGTTAAGCATAATGGGTTACTATAATTATTTAAATGATAAATTAGAAGCAAAGTTTTCAAGATGGTGATGAATGATAAGGCATACTGTTTATTGGTATTACTACTTAAAAGATTGTTTAGCTTAAATTTTATGGTTACGAAAGTAATTAAAGTGCATATACATAATCATCAAAATTGACAGTTGTTATGACTGATGTAATACAGATCTACGTTGAAACATCTGTCAGAAAATACAAAAGCTGGAAATAAATCTTTAGAATTTTTAAAAAGTTTCGATTCCAATGAAAAGCTTTATGTTGGTCTAACAAAGAAATGTACACATATAGATTTAGTTTTACACCTTAAATCTTGATTTAAAAATTTTAATAGGCTTTATAAGGAACAAAACAACTGACTTGAACAGACACATCATTTTTATTGAATGATATTGAGAATAAGTCATTAATCCTCTTCTTATTCCTCATAACCCAACTATCTTATTACTAATTGTTCATCTATGCCATGTCATTTTAACTACTTAAATTAAATCTTATTCCTTCTTTTTTTTCTTCTTTTTTTTAACAGTTTCATCACAATTGTGTTTGCTTTTGCTGCTTTCAACTGTCTGTGATTCCTCAAGATCAGTGAATACTTTTTGTTTCTTCTTCATCTTAGTAGATTTGTTGCCTTTTTGCTCAGTACTTTCTTCATCTGTGTCCACTGTTTTTTTAATTTCATCCTCTATTTCATCTTTTAAATTCTTTGTTTCAATGTTATCGTTTTCCCTAACCACTCTCTTCTTTTCCTTCTTCCTTTTTCTTTTCTTGCTATGTCCCTTTGCCTGAGATGTGCTTTCTTCATCTGCAAGGGTATGGATATGAATTTCTTTGTCTGAGAGTGCTTCTGTTGCTCGACCATCTGTTCTCTGCTGAACTAGCTCTGCACTTTTTCTTTTTTCATTGGCATGTAATTCTGAAGTATCCTGAAATAGATTACAAAACAGGAAATGCATTACAGAATGATAAGTCCCAACAAAGTATTTCAGTTTTGATACGACAACTTACTTGTCATTTCAATTCAATAGCACTGATTTTGGTTCAATATTTCTAAACTGAAAACAAATCCTAGTACATGTAATAAAGTTGATTTGGTTTAACATCCAACGTCAGCACTATATAGACTATATTGTGGACGGGCCCCAAGACTGACATTTGACATCTTAATGTGCTGCCACACACCAGACAGGGCTGGGATACCATCAATGACACCAACCCAACCAGTAGGGGGAGATGTTGCCAAGGCTCGAACCACAGACCTCCTGTGTCCGAAGTTGATGTTCGAACCCAGGGCTACCACCTCCCCCAAGTAATCTAATTTTTTATGTTACAATGTTAATCATGATTAGATCAACGGATAATAATGATAGGAATAAAAATACTAACATAACAATGATAATAAAAATAATAATAATTAAATAATAATAATAATAATAGTAGTAATCATAATAACAATAACTGTGAGGGCAATACAAATGTAGTATATTAACAATAAGAAGAAGAAGAACAACAATGGCAACAAAAATAACAATTACGATAATAACAACAACAACAAACAATCTAAATTTTTTTTAACTTGTCTGTGAAAATAACTTTGTTTGGAGAATGAAACAAATCTTTAAAGTTGAATTTTTAATTTCAAGCAATGGTTACATAAAAATATTATTACTATTACTATTAGTCGTTTTCAAAACAAAATTTTAAAAAAGCATATAAAGATAACACATACTTTGTTCAGGTAAGCCTTGCCAACTTATATGCATTAAAAAAAGAAAGAAAAAGGTAAAAACTGACATTAACACCCAGTACATTTTTGAGTAGTGTTTTTTTTCTGATCGCTACATGTATTGTGTTTAGTGTACAAAAACATAAATGTTTCGGTAATGAAATCGTAATAAAAAAATTGTTTTGAACAGGCATTTTAGGAAAAAAAAAAATTCACATGAACTATGCCGCCACCATGTCATCTTAAGTAACAGAAGAAAAGTAAACTTTTAACCTATGAACTGTCAAAAGCTGATTAGATAGGCCGCCACCATATTGTTTGAGCCAATTTAATCAGCTTTTGCAAATTGCTCTAGAAGTCTACATTCACTATAACAATATCGGAAAAATCTTCAGTAATGAGGTTTCAGAAGAGTTTTTCTTTCTTGAAACAAATGAATTATGATGAACCTGTCGCCAGACCTTCAGGACTTTGTCTGTCTTAGTCATGAGGAAGATGATTTTGATTGCATTTCTCATCAAAGTGATGATAGTGATCATGATGGTGGTGATTTAGGCCTAGATCAACAAAGCTGAGACCGAATTAACATCGACCAATCGGCCCAATGATCATGATTAAGATGTAGATCCTGGATCTAGATTTATATTTAGTTTGGACCGATGAAAATACTCAGAATCCTTCTAGATCTAATAGATTTGATATCAATTTTACTGTTACGGGCAGTAAGCAGGGCCAAAATATACCTGATAATTGTCGGCTAGTAATCCACTTGTTAAAAATGTTTTTTTACTGATCAACTGATCAGTGAAATAGTGGATCAGACTAATCGCTATGCTTCTGGTCTGTTACATAAGCCTAAAATGGAGGCCTGGATAGCTTCTCATCCACAGTAGGATCAAGAAATGGTCTGCTGAGGATGTGAAGAAATATGTAGGCGTAGTATTGAACATGGGCCCATTGAAGAAGACTAATGAGGCAGATTATTGGGCTGTACGAAAATCCAAGCTACGCCCTTCTTCAGTAAAATGATGCCATTCTGGTTAAGTTTAATGCCTCACTTAAGTGATAGCACGATTGAGTTCCAGCGTGGACAGCCAGGCTATGAGCCGTGAGCAAAGGTCAGATCCGTCCTCAATGCCTTCAACTTGTCGACACGTTGGTACTACATTCCACCGTTCCACCTCGGAACATAAGTATCAACGAAAGGAAAGTCAACTGATGTTAAGACTTTCAACTCCAAGACTTTAATGAAGATACTCTGTGATTGATCTCCCATTGTGTGAGATTGAGGTTTACCCGACTGTGAGTGTCAACAAGCATGGCAAGAAAACTGTAGATTCTGGCACATTTGGTGGTGCTATAAACTGTACAAATGCTTTTTACGAAAAGAATGCCAAAGGAAAATCCTTAATCACATTCACAAGGGATAATGAAAGGTGATTTTCCATTGAATTTTTAATAAGATTATCATATTCAGACCTACTGAAATTCCTCTATCATAATAATAATAATAATAATAATAATAATAATAATAATAATAATAATAATAATAATAATAATACAAA
>RQTK01000936.1:177370-196989 GCA_003991915.1 Elysia chlorotica
TACCACTACTACGACTACTACTACTACTACTACTACTACTACTACTACTACTACTACTACTACTACTACTACTACTACTACACTACTACGACTACTACTACTACTACTACTACTACTACTACTACTACTACTACTACTACTACTACTACTACTACTACTACTACTACTATTACTAATAATAATAATATTATTATTAATAACAATAACATACACAACAATAATGACAATGTCCTTCAACTTCAACTCTCTGAACCAGCTAAAAAAAAAATGCGCTCATTAAAGGCTTGCTTAAATCTTTTTTCAAAATTTTAACAGTGTGTGAGCAAACTCAAGGGGTTTCTCAAAAGATCTTGCGGTCAGAAGGTTGGATGCCAATGAAGCAACATTCCAAAGGAAGGGAGAGCAGCTTGCCCTTGCCTTTCACGAGAAGAGTCAGCGGAAGCCAGTCCTGTTTCTGTCATCTGCTGATATAGCCTCCTCAGAGGCCAGGACCTTTAGAGGACCATTAGAGGGAAAGAGGTCACCAAGCCTCAATTGTCTCCGTTGCTGGAAAGAGATCTTTTTCAACTTTCTGGATACACTAAATGCCTGGGTCATCCACAATACCTCTGTGCTGCAACAGGAGATACTGGACAGGCGGAATTTCATCATCTCTGTGATGGAGGTTCTATGCGAGTCACCAGGGGCCGCCCCTTCGTCACAATGCAACGACACACCCGCTCCTCCAACACAGTGCAACGGCACATAAGCCCCATCCCTTAGTCGCAACAGCCCACTTGTCCCATCCCTTGCCGTAACATCTGCCCCCAACCACTCAATGCAGAGCTAAGCACAAGAAGTCTGAAGTCCCTGGAGCAATTTGGATTCATTGCCTCTTGCTTCTTGATGGAAGAAAAGAAAGGGACTGCTTTGTATGCAGTGATCCAGGTGCAAGAAGGAAAAGTAAGTAGGCATTGGTGCCCCCTGTGTGAAGTAGGCTGCCACTCATAAGTAATGAGGTCATAATGATATATTTGAAACTTTGTTGTCATTCCTTGTTCATTTATCTATCCAAAAACATATGGTTTTACTTACTTACCTCTACAAACAAAATAGTAGCTTACTAATGACAGTTTATGGGTTAAGAAATCATAGCAATTTCTGAATAGATAAAAAATGTAATCTTATAATTTCAAAGGTCTACCTGACTTGTTACTTGAGGCAAAATTTCCATTTCTTCATTTTTGTTCCTCTTCTTTTTTCTAGAGGAAGCTGAAAAATATAATATACAATGTGTTGGTTGTTTTTTTTAAGGAAAGCTTTTAAAATGTAGAATATAGTCAATATATTTCAGTGATGAAAGTCATAAAAGTAAAATAAATTAAAATATAATAGATGTATCTAACAATACATAAGCTTTTAAATAATTTAAAATACTAACACACACACATATACTTTTCTACCCAAACAGATCTTTTATTTAAGATGCATTAAAAAAAACAAAAAACGAGTATTTTATATAGTGTCCCAGAGCACTACTTGTTAAACAGGACTTTTTAACCTAGTGAAAATCAACAAATCAGTAGTTGTGCATCTGCACTACATGGATATTTGATTGAGGTACCCTTAATTTCACTACCTGATTATAACCTTCACTGATGTTTCTAAAACTGCCCTTCAGAATCTGTTCAGCTTCCAATCATTGTACAATTAAATATGATAAAGTCCTTTTTATAACCTGAAACAAGTCTAAAATATTACAAAGTGACATGAGCTACACCACCATTTCATGCTTATTGAGAAGCATCATAGCAAACTGATAGTCTTAGCGTTACAAAAAACCTATTTCTCTAGTACCTTACCAGTCCCAGAACTATACTATTAAGTGAGCCTATCGGTACTATAAAAAAAAAAAAACATTAAAAAAATGTGTATTGATACAGCTCCAATTCTCCTTGCACTTTCTGTTGATATTGTATTAATCTGGTGAAATGTCAACTTGTGATTAATGTGGAACTAAGCCATACTGCAAATTTCAGCCTGTGACGTTGACTCGATAAAGCATGTCCCTGTTTCAGGTCAACACCGTAAGTTTGTTTAATATAATTCCCGTAGACTCTGACACACTATCTTCTCAACATTAACAAAATAATGAATGCTAGAAATTCTTTGTAAAAAAGCAATAATTTAACTTGATAATAAACACCCTGCATGAGGGTTAAGAAAACAACTCGAGAACGTCCAGATCTAAATCAACACTTGACAATATATCTAAATCTTTAATCGATCTGAACAACGGCAAAATAACAGTGTTCACTGTGGCAAGACGTTATAACTGGAGCATAAAGCATAAGAACAAAGAATGAACATTTCTCTACAAAACCTCTATCATTCCATCATATAGCGCTCAACTCTTATATACGCTATCTAGAAATCTTTAGATTCCTCTGCTTATTCCGAGAACATTCGAGAAAAGTCTGGCCTCTAGCCATAATTATTCATTAACGTTACTCACCTACTCACCTCCTCTCTTCTTAATCAAACTTACGAGTAATTTCTAGAACCTACTACGGAGATCTCGACTCCAAGCCTATTCTCGCCAAACAGCTGGTGAACACTACTCACAAGGTACATGCTTAAACAATGTCACAGAGCCATATACCATTTTTGCCTCTTTAATTTTTCTATCTGAAACTAAGGACAACATTTTAAGCATACATTCATATTTGTACCCAAAATGGTTCAATGAAATGAATCACCTAAGTAAAGAGTTTCTTCAAAGAACCTAGCAGATAAGACTTTAAACTATTGGTAGAAACAATGCACTGAAAATTTTTGATAATATCATAACAAAGGCTCACCTTTACCCTCCAAAATATCCTTAATAAGCTGCTTTTTCTTGCTGCTAGCTGTCTGTACATCTACCCATTCCTTGCGCCGCTGAGAAAACTTTCCCAGAGCAAAGTTTCGATACAAGAACCGACCCCATTGGTCTCCCTCAAGTCTTTCTTGGCTCTGTAAGAATGATAAAATGATATAAGGTGTAAAGTTTTTTAGTTTTATGGCATTTGGAAAATTACATAATTTTGTTAAAGATATGATATTTTGCAAAGGACTTTTTTTTTAAATATATCTAATTTGTTAAAGATAAAATAGATCATTTTATTTGTTAAAGGTAAAATAGATCATTTAAGTCCTCTTCATGTCCAAAACTCAACCTGCCAGCCAATCACCATTTCTCCCGAGTCAGGATCATTACAAACATAAATTTCCTAAACCATGAAACTGCAACTGCTATGGTTATAAAGATAATAAAAATAATAGTAATAATAATAATAATAATAATAATAATAATAATAATAATAATAATAATAATAATAATAATAACAATAACAACAACAACAACAACAACAACAATACATTATATATATAATATAATTTAGTGCTCACTGTGGGCTCCTCGCCTAGAATTTTGCCCATCTTTACAGACTTAATCACTTACAACAAAAACAACAACAACACATAATATATAATAAAATTTAGTGCTCATGATGGGCTCCCCGCCTAGAATTTTGCCCATCTCCACAGACTTACTCAATCACTTGAAAATTACAAAACATTTTTTTATCAACCACTATACATCAGATTAGGGACATGCTGACCACCACTTTTTTAAAAAGCAATGTTTTATTAGACCTTTGATATTATATACAAATTCAATGTATCCCTCCCGCAAGGCCAATCACTTTCCTCTTCCTTTTTGTAAAAGTAGCGCGTTTCAGAAAAAAAATATGGAGTGCACTTTGGCACTTGAGAGCAGCGACAATTCTAAAAGGTTTATCACCGCAGGTTTACCCAGCCACTTAAAAACAAAGACAACTGACTCAGGAATAATCTAGAATCTAGATCTGAATTATTTGACCAAGAAGCATAACTCAACAGCATCATGAGCGAAATTTAATTGTGGAAGATCTAGATCTACATTAGATCTATAACGATGGCAGGTGAGAATAAGAGACGTCGTTTAAGACGATCCAGATGATACTTTGCAGCAACACTCAATCAAAATCAAATCCCCTCAATCACACAACCACAAACATCAATTGATCAACCATCCATAACTAGGCCTACTGATACTGGTCGAAATCCAGATCTAGATTTATGACAAAGTGAAAACAGACATAGATCTAGATATCCAAAAGGTAGACCCATCTTCAGATCTGCTACACCACTACAAAAAGAAGTATAGACCCATACAGATTAGATCTACATCACCACTACAGTCTCCACTTCACATCAGTCAGACAGCTTCTACGCTTACATCACCACTACAGTCTCCACTTCACATCAGTCAGGCAGCTTCTAGGCTTACATCACCAACTGGTTTTTCCAGAGACTTATTTTACAACATATTAAAGGTGCTAAATCATTTGAGGACATACGCAGATCTACAGAGGGAATTTTATACCCAACTTTTAGACAAGCGGCTTCATCTATGGGGCTCTTGGAAGACGATGAAGAATGGACCAACTGCATGACTGACTGAGACTGCATTCACCGCATGACCTAGCCAATTAAGACACCTCTTTGCAACAATATTACCCTTTTGCAATCCATCCATCCCTGTCATTCTGTGGGACACTTAAAAAACAACTTTCAGAAGATTTCCAGTATCAACTTTATGGTGATGAATGCACAAAGCTTGATAACAGGTGCATTGAAATGGCTCTGATAGAAATAAGCAAAATCCTTGCCCAGCACAAGAAAACACAGACTGATTTTGAGTTGCCTGAGACAACATTCACAGAAGAATTGCAATGGTGGACAACGAAGACCACAATCAAGTTGTCTGCTGAACAGCGTGAAATCTCTTGACAAAGACAGGCACAAATGAATGCTGAACTAAAAAAAAAAAATTTTAAGCTGCCATGGAGGCTGTTCATTCACCAAGCACCACAAATATAAATAATGTTTATTTTATTGATGGCCCAGGAGGAACCGGAAAAACATTTCTTTATAACATACTTCTTTCAAAAATCAGAGGATTCAGTCTAAGAGCTATTCCCGTGGCATCCTCAGGTTTTGCAGCAGAACTGTTATGTGGTGGTGCCACTGCTCAATCCACTTTCTACAAACCAATACCAATAAAAGAGCACAGTAGCGGCAACATAAGTCGTTGATCCAAATCTGCCAAAAAAATCATCGAAACATCTGGGATGAGGCACCCATAATGAATCAAATGGTTTTTGAATATGTGAGCCATTCGCTGTCAGATTTAACCAATTGTTCAAATCTGTTTGAAGGCAAGGTTGTTGTCCTTAGGGGAGTTTTCAGGCAGATATTACCTATTGCTCCAAAAGGAAGACATGCTGATATACTGAATATCACACTCAATAAATCCTACTTATGGGACTGCATCAAAGTTATCCACTTACGCCAAAACATGAGGGTCGGGCAGTTCCAACAGTGGTTATTACGTATAGGTAATTGCACAGAAGAAGTAAACAACGATATTGGAGAGATGGCAATACAAATTCCAACTGAGCTTTGCCAATCTGATACAGAAGCCTCCATGTTTTCATCTCTTCTCTCGTGTCGTTTTTGTTTCTATGTGTCTTCGAATTAGTATTTTTGAAAACAGATTTGCAGGTTCATTGTAACTAGGTAACGTGTCTTTTTGTTTCATACATTGTTTCCCAATTGCTGCAAAGGTTTCTTAATTTTTATAATTTCTGTTGTTATCAGCCTTTACAGTTTCGTTTTCCAGTTTCAAAGATGCGATCAGAGGGAGATTTTTCCACTTTTCTGTGTAATTTTCAGGCTGAACTAATCCAATTTATTTTCAGCGCGGAGTGGCAAGATCATCATTAACCAGCTTTGATAGTTGTGACTTGTCTTGTTTACTGATATCTGACTCATTCATCACACCATGCTTTTCTCATCTTGCTGTCAATCCAAACACGCGTTCATTTAATACAAATTTAAGTCAAGGGGGTTTTGTAAGAATTATTCGTTGTTCTGGAGAAAAATTTTACTATGAAAATTGAGTTCATAAAAATGTATACACGAGTGCTAAAGAATACCCTTTTTTAAAAATATATTACGACTAATTGTTTAAGGACCTCTTTAATGTCTGCATTGTTATGGAGAGCTATTGTGTTATGATAGACTGATACGTAGCTATGTGTTAATCATGTTAAATCATTTTTCAGGAGGAGGAACGCAAAAAAAGAGAAGAGCTTGAAGCAATAATGGAAGAAAATAACAAAAAGATCAAAGAAGCGCAGCGAAAATTGGTAAATAGTCACAAGTTTTTTTTTTGTTTTTTTTAATTAATCTCTCTACAAGGAGGTGTTGTTTTTTTGTGCTATGAGCAAATGCATGACCAGCAGCATGTTGAAGGTCAATAGATGTAATATAATGCGCCATAACATCCTATTTATAATATAAACTTCAAACTAATTACAGTCCTTCTCCAGCATCATTATTGGGCTGTTCTTGTAAAACTCAAAAGCACTGGTAAACAAAGCTAGGCCATTCTCGGATGGACAAATCCACTGAAGCACAGTAGTCGCTATACTATTACACCATCTACTGTTACCATATTTTTCAAAAAGAGACCCAAGTGAATGACCAATCAACAAATTTATCAGAGGCTCTGCCGATCTGGGTGCCACAAATTGGCACAAAGGTTCGGAGGTACTTATGAGACGTAATAAAGATGAATGGGCCCAGTAAACGTCTGTGCTAACCGTGCATTATTGCGGGAAATGGCAGCAAGCACCGAGTGATTGATGGGGCACCCAATTTTTAGCTGAATACCGTCAAATATGTATTTTTTTAACCATACGTACGCGGGAGTCAAATACATGTTAAGTAGTACTGCTTGGCAGCTGCTGTGAGACTATGAATTTGTCTGGTCCTCACAGCTTCAATTTTTATTAATTGATGTGAATTATTTGCTCTCAATGTGCCTTAATGGCATGTAAACAAAAAATGGACACACAAACAAAAAACATCCGTAATGCAAGGAAAAATGGTCTTTTTGCCAACAATCTAAATTAGATTTTTTTTTTAATTTCTCATGCCATAAACATGTCAATTTGGATATAGTTAGAAAGTGCATCCAGTCTTCTTTCTTAATAATTTTTTCTTCATAATTTTCTCCTTTGAGAAAAGGGTGGCAATAAATTTAAAAACATCAGAATATAGAAAAATTACTCCCCTGACATCAGGAATTACTATTGTGAGGTATAGAGTCTGTATATTAAGGGTCCACAACAACAATAATAATAACTATTAACAATTATAAGAATAATAACAGCAAAAATGACAATGATAATTATAATAATAATAATAAAATAATAATAATAGTAATAATAAACATAATAATAATAAGAAGAAGAAGAATAAGAATAACTCATCACCTCAGTTTACAATGACTTCAGTGAAAAATACAGTAAAGAAGAATGCCTGTCTGAAAGAGCTCACCAATAATTTTGTCTTGAAATCAGCATTACTATTATACTGGTGGGTACAATATTTTCTGTTAACATAACATCAGTGCCAACACGGGTATTGATTTAAACTTTTAATCCTGCAAATTCACGGGCCTTCAACTAGTAATAATAAAAATAATGATAAAAATCAGAATATTAAGTACACCAATATATAATTATACATAACAATTAAAATAATAATAATTAAAAAAAAATTTAAAAAAATAAATAATAATAATAATATAAGAGTAATAATAATAGTAATAATAAACTCAAGGAATTTTTTTTTTAATTTGTCGTTAGCAGTTTGTCTTTCATCTCATGTCCACCGTTGGATTCTACAAACCAAAGGACATTTATATATCTTTCATTAATTGCTTGAATTCCTTATGAACACACTTACTTTTGACAAATCTTCAGCAATGTGAATCTTTTGCTTTAGAGCACATGTTTTCCATATATTTTCCAAGCATCTTGAACCATTTCTATTACAGGCAATGTTGATAAAAGAGCCCTTCAGAATAAAGAAAAACAAACTATCAATATTAGTGCTACAGTAACAACATCTTGAACATACAGAGCATTCCTGATAATTCGACATTACAGGGACCAGAACTTTCATGTCGAACTAGGGGAAAGTCAAATTAGAAGATTTAGTATTTTAAGAGAATGCCAAAACTGGAGTGGGTTGGCTGTGGGTCTGGATAGGAATCTACAACGAGGTGTACTTTGTGTACTGTGCATTGCATTGTTTAGCCTGTGCAACGTTTTTTAATTTTTGAAAGATTATTTATCAGTCTAATACAGACCCAGCCACATGCTTTGAGTGTTTAAAAAAATTAGTATTAATGTCACAATTGGTTAGAAACATGCCGGAATAAAAAGAAATGAAGCAGCGACATGTGTTACAGAAATTAAAATATTTTCCATACCATACCGTGTCTTTTAATAAATGATTACCAATGATTCCATATAGCTGGTCTTCAAATAAATAAGGCAATCAGTTATCAACTATATTAAAATGTGTTTGGGTTTCGATAGGAACATTTTAGTCAATCTTTTTAAGCTAGATCCTTGACATAACGGCAAATGATTTCTTAGCCATCTAACATTTTTACAACAAACCTGAAGCTTTTTTAGCATAACCACTTTGTTTTTCTCCAAAACAGTCCTGCTGGTGAAGAACATGTCCATCAAGTGACTACCACAGCGGTCACAGCACAAGCTGACAACTTCGGGTGGGGAGAGACTAACTAAACTTGAAGCTACTATTTGTGTGCGCTTAAATTGAAGCAGTTCCTGCAGCATAAGAGATCCATGAATGTTCACATCCTTTAGCAATGGTGCAGGACTGACATTCTGTTGAAACAAGAAAATCATATTTGTGAGTCTTATGACCTTGTTCTTCCTTTTTTTTTTAGTTCTTAAATTAATCTGTTGATCTCATTCCCTTCCATAAACGCACACACACACACACATTTTAAAGTCCCATCTATGATTTTCAATAACTAACATGCAACATTGTGAAGATTTGTATGTACCTGGTAGATTCAAATTTGAACTCTAAAATATACAATTACTGTAAAAGAGTGTTTTTACAACTTCTAAAAACACTACCTGTAAGTTAAATATTATTCAAATCCTTTTTACTTGCTCATACCAAGGACAAAAACATTTTCAAGTTCAATATCAAAATGTGAATTCTGAATGAATAGAAAGTGATCCATGCAATATTGATGTGATAAGTTGTTCATGAAGCTGATACAATTAAAATCTTCTTTTACCTTTTCTTCACTAGTTTCCTCAGAGTCTTTTTCACTACTGGTGTAGAATACTTCATATGTTTGCAAGGATGCCAACAGAGGAACAATTTTTTTCTGTCTGTCTTCAGGATCAGCACAGTGAAAAGCTCCCATCAGAGCCTACAAAGATGTACAAAAAAACAAATTAAAAAAAAAAAACTGTTTTTTGCTCAGATTATATTGTTACTGTTTCTCACATACATATTTAGATACATTAAAGTTAATAAGAAAACCAAGTGATATTATCAAACTAAACAAATAGAATGTAAATGGACTGAAGAAAAGTATCCTACCTGTAAGAATTCTTCCTGTCCAGTTTCTGTACGTCTACATGCTGATGCCAGTTTGGTCACAATACCAATATGGTTCACTGCAAGAATATCCTCTAAGTATGGTTTGATATCAGTCAGCATCTCCTCCATCTAAAACATAAACAAAATTCATCAATCAAACTCAATAGGAATTTTACCTCATACAATTCTTTCAGACCAAAGTCACATTTGCATGGGTACAAGTAAGTGGGAGTGGTGAATCCGGAAATTGTCTGTTTCAAAATATAACAATCTAGAAAATCTACACAGCCTTTGCTAGTGAGATATAAGCAACCAGACACCCTTTGTCACCCAAAAAAATGCACACATTTGTTCTGAGAAGAGACCTAGAGACAGGGAGTTAAGAAAAAGAGGGGGGAAAAAAGAGAGAGGAAGGACAGAGAGAAGGGAGCCCCCATTTTAAAACGCTTTGTAAAATTATGCATCCTAGCACAATCAAAAGGGAGTTAGGGGCCCCTCACCTGAGCTGGGACCCTTGCAAACTACATCCAGCACTCTGGAGGGAGATATAGTGTGTGTAAAAGAGAGAAAGAGGGAAAGTTCATTGGACAGATAGGCAGGGAGGTAAAAAGTGAATGAGGTGGCAAGAAAAGGAAAGATAGAGAGAGAGAGGGGAGAGAGAGAGAGAGAGAGAGAGAGAGAGAGAGAGAGAGAGAGAGAGAGAGATTGTGTGTGTGTGAAGCTGAGAGAGAGATTGGCAAGATATCAAAACTAATTTATTCTTGTTTTAAATACTGAAGTCTGACAAACATTCCAACAAAAAGAACTTAAATCTCTCTACTTTTTTATATAAGTTTAAAATCTCCATAGGACTTTTTGTTTTTTCGATTTTCTTTTCTTGGAAGGAATGAGCGAGGAACTAACAAAATGTTGATTATTTTAAAGCCGTGACGTCATAGCTAATCGATCGGGAGGCCCATATACCCCCCATTGACCATCGAAGATCGCAATACAATTATAGCCCTGATCTTTTTTTAAACTATAAATCACAATTGTATCATCCCAAAACAACAAAACTTGTATGGTAATAAATTATATCTTATGACCCACGCAGACGCTGTATCAGGGGTCCAGAAACCAAACTAATAAGGAAAGCTATAGTATAAGACTCTTCAACTTGATGCTCTTGTAACTCAACAATGGTGTATAGGATGGGGATAGAAAAATATCCTGGTTAAATGTCAGCATGTACACTCGAATCAATTTAAAAGTTCCCAACTTGCTGGAAGCCTTGGGTATCTTAGTTCTAATGAATTTTGTTCGAAAAAGATATTGCCGTAACATTCTAGGTATAGGTCTAGATTTGGATCACTGAAAGAGTCTAGATTCTATGTGGAGATCATGACCAGTGGCTTCAGTGCAAGTGCAAGGTACAATGAAGAAATGAGTATTTTAGTTGTTTTCGGGAGAGGGGAATATTACTCACCATTACATAGAAACTGATCTAAAAAACTCTTTGATAAGCTGATGCCAAGACGTTCGTATTTCTAAACCCTGCTAGCCACAAGCATTTATGACACTGGCTCTTATACAAATGACATTACTCAATCAACAAAATGGTTGGTTCATTGACAACGACAACAAAAACATACCATCTTACTCTGCCCAACACATGACAGCATCTTCTGCAAAACATAATTAGCAATGGGATGCACTGCAAAGTAGATGATTCTCTTTTTGAACATATTGTAGTAGAGCTCTTGAAACTGAGTCTCTGTGGCAAGTGATAAAAGAAGCTCTACCAAATAGGAGCCCACTTCATTCTGTACAATGTCTGGAAGTCTGTGTAAAGATGAATATCATTATCAACTATGCATAAATCAATTTAAAAGCTGGAAGCCTTGGGTATCTTAGTTCTAATGAATTTTGTTCGAAAAAGATATTGCCGTAACATTCTAGGTGTAGGTCTAGATTTGGATCACTCAAAGAGTCTAGAATCTATGTGGAGATCATGACCAGTGGCTTCAGTGCAAGTGCAAGGTACAAAGAAGAAATGAGTATTTTAGTTGTTTTCGGGAGAGGGGAATATTACACTATTAATTTTGGAAGAGGCTGCAAAGGAATTTTCCTTGATCCCATCCGGAACTGAATCCGGAAGAGAATCGCAAACCTGTGGCTCCAAACTGGGAATCAGGTTTATTCCGGAAAATATACAGTCCCTGACTTACCAGACAGGCATACCTAATTTTTTTATATTGTAGTAGAGCTCTTGAAACTGAGTCTCTGTGGCAAGTGATAAAAGAAGCTCTACCAAATAGGAGCCCACTTCATTCTGTACAATGTCTGGAAGTCTGTGTAAAGATGAATATCATTATCAACTATGCATAAAATAAAGAAATAGAGATGAAACTAATGAATGAATTTTAATTGTTCAACAAATTTAATGCAGTGTGCAACTTATTTACTTTGGCACAGGGATACAGATAGATAAAATTAAATCAGTTCACCAAGTATTCTCTACTCAAACCCAGTGCTGTTTCTAAAAGTGGAATCAATAATTTTGACGAATGGTCATCTAGTCTTTAAATTAAGATACTTGTTCTCTTAGAGTGCAAGACAAGGACAATTACATTACATTTTTTTAAACGAGTGGTGGCTTCACAACCCTTACAGATAAGGGCTTGCAAATAATATGAAATATAACTTGCAATCCTTATTAGATGCCTCAAGAGTCAGACCTGCCTCTGCACAAAGTGCTGTTGATCTTAATTTCCATTACTTTTATATAAACTTATTAAACTCCATCAAAATCAAATTCCAAATCATGGTCAACAGCAAGTTTATCTTGGCAGATACCTAGACTTAATATAAGTTATTAAGAACTCATTGAAAAATTACAGTCGGCTTATAAAAAACATTATAGCACTGAAACCACGAAACTGATCTTTTAATGGTTACAGATGAAAGAAAAGTTAATCTTTTAACATTACAAGACATTTCAGTTGCTTTTGATAAAATTGATCATGTAATTCTTATTAAACGTCTAGAAACTTCTTTTGGTATAAGCAGTACAGTCCTTACATTGTTTTCTTCCTATCTAGCGAATAGAATTCAATCTGTTAAAGTTGATGAATTTCGATCCGATAAAAGCCCTGTGAATTTCGGTGTTCCTCAGGGCTCACTACTAGGCCCGGTGTTGTTTACTCTCCATCCCAACTTCATTTTTAAGAAATTCAATATTCTATACCACCTGTATGCTGACGGTACTCAATTGTACATGTTTGTATCTCCCTGTGAAGTGCCTAAAATTGTAGTTAGATTGTAGCACTGCATTGCAGGTCGCCATGGCTGACAAATTCGATGACGAAAAGACTGAGTTGGAAGTGTTTGACATATGTCAGAAGAGACAAGCACTACGATCATCAAATGACGTATAGCAACGAAAATCTTTTGGTGACAGAGCTTTTTCAAATATTTTAACCTCAATGGAACTAAAACAGTGATAATTTCCATTGTCTTGGCACAACTGTAATACTGTGCTTGCAGGAGTCTCGAGCAAATATATTTCACATATTTTTAAGAAATTCAATATTCTATACCACTTGTATGCTGACGTTACTCAATTGTACATGTTTGTATAATTGTATCTATCTGTGAAGTGCCTAAAATTGTAGTTAGATTGTAGCACTGCATTGCAGGTTGCCATGGCTGACAAATTCGATGACGAAAAGACTGAGTTGGAAGTGTTTGACATATGTCAGAAGAGACAAGCACTACGATCATCAAATGACGTATAGCAACGAAAATCTTTTGGTGACAGAGCTTTTTCTAGCTATGGTCCAATCATATGGAATTCACTTCCAAAAAAAACTCAAGACACAGTGTATTGGTTGAGTTGGTTTAACGTCCAACGTCAGCACTATATAGGCTATATTGATCTCAAGACACTAACAAAATAGATAGTTTTAAGAATCAATTGAAACATTAATTTTTAAAAGCATATGATTTTCATATGTAAGAAAGAAAAGACTGTAAATTTAAGTTTCATTGTAACCTTTTTCTCTATGCTCTACGCATTACATTTTAAAAATATTTGAATTTTATATTTTTATCATAAGCATAACTTTAAAATTTGTTTTGGACATTATTTTATTTACATCTCTAGTATATTTATTCTCATGTCGTGTACGATATTGATTGTAAAATTGTATTGGTTTGTGTATTGTCATCATCATCAATATATATATTTATATTTATACAACTTTATTGACGCATTGCTTTTTCTTTGAATATGTGCAATGTAAATGCCATTAATTATTATTATTATTATCATTATTAATATTCTTTTCTGATTGGAAATTTAAACAAAAATTACAAACCAATAAAGTTTATTTACTGAAATTGTGTGATTTCATTTTTTCTTGAAGTTTCTTAGATACTACAGGTTCTTCTAAACATTTCTTAAATAATTGAAAAAGCCATAACAGCACCTAATTTCTTTATAAAATCAAAATACCTGTTGGACACATCATCCACTCCAGCATCTTCATTATGATGAAAAAGTCTCGCTTTTTCTGTGATTGTATTCACTAAATCTTGGTACTTGTGCGGTTCAGTTTTATGCAGTATCAGCATTAATGTCTGCAGCACTGGACAGAAGTTCTGGTCTGCTAGGTGATCTTTTTCACATAGGACAAAAACATAAATCAGCACAGTAATAAATCATCTACATAAATTAAAGGAGGAACATTTGGCAATAATGGTTTGTAAAGTATTTATGCAAAGTGACAACTAAATGTGATCTGTAATGTATTTATGTCAACTCATAAATAAATGCTCAAATTAATTAAGAATAAAGGTGATAATTTCCACACTCAGTGAAGTATTATGAGCTTTCAATTACATCACAGCATGTTATGGATGCCATGTATACAAAGCTTTTTATGGGAAACATGAACTAGAGCATAGTAAACACAAAAACATGCTACTGCCTTCCAGAGGAAGCACATGAATTCCCAATTAGATTGTATGGACAAAACAAAGTTAAATGATTGGTAAGCTAAAAGTTTTATTTGATTGATACAAATAGACCCTAAAAAGGTAAGCACTAGCGATGTTTACCTTCTCTATCTAGTCACCTGTTGAAGTGATGAAAGTATTAGTCAATTTACCTTGGAAACTAAAGTGTCAGTGACTTGTGCAAGTTAGTGAATATGTGTGTAGGTATGTGTTGTGAGCTTGTATAGCTAAATATAAGCAGAGCTCCAAGTGGATCTAGACCTAAGAGGGCTATTTTCAATCCAGTCAACTTTTTTGTCAGTATCACACTTTAGATCTATAAGTATTGCAGGGGGTGATTACCAATTATCTCCAATATTTTTTTTGCTTTTTCTCTTACTTAACAGCTTGTGGGTTTTTTTTTTCAATCTTTATGTTTCGTGCAGAAATCTTTAAGACCCTGAATAATATTATTTTCATGGAGATCTACATTTTCAACATTATCAAAATATCTAAAATCAACATTTTTTGTTAAATAAGAAATGTGTAACACATACCTTCAAAATTGCATAAGCGAATAAGTTTTTCACTTATTACTTTGAAAGAGGGAAGAAAGGCTGTGGTGAAGGTCTTTGACATTATCTTTTGACACTGTGTTTTGTTCTCTGAGGGTTGTAATGCAAATTACAAATGTGATTTCATGCAAACCATCTGAAGCTTCAACAGTTATATGTAATTCAAAGTTGGTCACATGACCATATTACATAGTTAGTTTGTACACCATTGAGTCATAAGAAAGCTATAAATCTTTTACACTTTCCAGTCCTAAAGAGAGTGTTCATGGGGATGTCACAAAAGAATCAGTTATAAAAAAAAATGGACAGGCAAATGTTGGGATCTTCAAAGAATATCAAAATAGTCAAGTGACTTGATCCGCTTTTCATTCAGTCACTTTGCACGTGATGGCATAAAAGTTGGTTCCATAAAAATATCACAACCTAACCCAGGCAAACCCATGGATATGCTTCTCAAAATGATACAATTTTTTTATCAATATTTATGCAATGGATGCAGTGCACTGAATCCATCAGTATTAACCCTTTATTCATAAGTGCTACTATTTCATTATTGCATTATTTTCCTTAGAGCATGGGAATTAAGCACACAAAAACAGGGAGTCTTAAAAAACTCTAAATCCAATCAATCAGTTTTCAAGACAAACATTTTTGGTTTACAGACAATGAAACCAAAGGCAATCATATTGAAATTTACCATTGTCTCTCCGCTGACCACGAGATGCTCGGCTTCTAACAACCTCATCTTTTACATGTACACCACCCAGGGCTTCCAAGAAAGTGCGAAGTACATGACTGCCATATGTGTGAGTCATGACATCACGAAGGTGGGACTCAATGAAACTGCATAGGATCTCTACATTTTCCTGAATCACCAAAAAAAAAAGACAATCGTCTTTCATAAAAATATTAATCTTGTCAAGATGTAGCCATGTTAACTGCGTCTAAAAATATAATGTTAAAAAAAACAACACATAAATACTATTGAGCTTTTACTCAGTTCAAAAAAAACAATGAAAGGAAGGGGAAAAGATTGTCTTATATGTTAAAACTTAAGGAAAAAATTAAAGAAACGCCATTCTTGATAAGTCTAAAACAAAGACCATATCGATGGCATCGGGCACAATCCGGCCAAGTCTAAGTAAGCAGATTTTACAGGAGAAGGAAAAAACTCTATAATTTTACTGAAATTGAATTTAAGATACCTATCTGTTCCTAACTTAACTTTCAAGTGCTATTTATTTAGTCACTGCAATAAAATATGCACGATTGTGAATACATTTGCATATTTTAGACTTAGCCGTTTTGAGATCACTAGAAATAACATGAGCTAGCCGCTTTGTGCGGCATCGCTGAGTTGGCCGGTTTTTCCTGACAGGGACTGATAAACTGGGTCACGACTTGGCTGGTTTGCACCCACTAAGTTGAACTTGGCCGATTTGTGCTGTTGCACACTTCTTGCTTATTTAAAGCTGGCCGTTTTGATTCAGCTGATACTTAAAGAGGGCAAAAAGGGTTTCAGGCTATTAACACAGTGACACATTGTGATTTAAAATCAGATAATTTAAATAAGACACTGTAATTATGAAAACAATGCCGAAACAAAAACGAAGAACAGTTCTGTACAGATTGAAGAGAAAAGTCACTTTAATAGAAAAACGAGATATCAAGCAAATCTGAAGTTTAACTGAAAACAATATTAAAATTTCGTATCATTATAGATGAAAAAAAGCAAAAAAAAACAACAACAAACACCATTACTTGCTCACTTGTGAAACATTTGTACAAATAATCGACAGCATTCTATAAGAAGAACACTTAATGAATATGAGAAAAAAGTCTTTATAATGAAGAAAAATAAAGTTCAATCCAAAATGCATACTGCATTCATTAATTTTCACCTCTAGAAAAATATAAACAAATGGATCGAACTGAATATTGAACATGTTTACAAGGCGTAGCTTCAACATTAGTTTTTCTTTTTTGGATGATTCTGACATGATGAACAGCACAGTCATACTGAAGTAAACAGGGTATGAAACCAATGTTTAAGGTAAAAAAAAAAAATTCACAACGACTATTTTCTTCCTCACTCCCACTCTCTTCCTCCCCCCTCTCTCTCCCTCTCTTTCTCTCCCTCTCTCTCTCTCTCATACCGTTTTATTCTTTCTGTCTCTCTAATATCAAAACTACCCTTATCCCTCACGCCAATTATAGCACTTGATCAGCTCCCCGCATTCCCTTTCCTCTCATCCATCATTCTTTATTCTATCTCTCTATCTCACAACCCAAACATTATGACAGGTGAGGGAGGGAGTCATAAAAGTGGTGAACCTCTGCAGGAAGAACAGCTTTCAATTGCTGCAGATGGTCAAATTTTGACTTTTTAATCTTCCTCTTTGAACTGTACAGTTTTGGAGGTTCAGATTTGGGCAGTTTGTCTCGACGCCCCATCGGCATCGCCTGCCATTCCTCTTGAAAGACAATTTGAAGGCTAGAGAACCATCCTGAGAGTACCTCAAGGCGCAAATGTTCGTCACATTGGCATTCTTGGAGGGCTTGATGGACTTAATGCCACCTTCCTCGAACTTGTCAAAGTCTTTGAAAAAATCGAAAGTCAAATACTTGACTTGATACGGCCGAGGGTTAATTCTCGAGACTTTGATCAAGTTAACATAATCTAGGGGCGAGAAGATGTCCATATTTTTCAGACGCCTCTCGATTGTGGCATGCACACTATCGACCTCCATCTGAGTGTGTCCTCTCTCTAAGATTTTCTGCTGGATTGTTTTTCCATATTTAAGACAGAAATATCTTAAAGCAGTGGCCAACACCCGATTTCGGTTCTGATAAGTACAGCCATCCGAGAATATAATGGCTTCATCAAAGCTGTCAATAATGCCCTCTAAATATGAAACGAGGCAAGAAGCAAATTCGCTCGCATTAAGTCCACCCTCTACCTCGTTCCATACAAAACAGGTGGAGTCTTTGGATGCCATGTCAAAAATGGTGTAGTTGTGGACCTGCAACTTTGTTTTATAGTAGAGTGCTGATGCTTTTAAAGCTGGGGCTAGTAAAACCCTTTGCACGTCTACACACAAAATTTTGGTGCGCGAAGGAAAGGGATACATTTCCTTGTCTTTACTCTTTTCATTTTGAGCAGCCTCTTTTCGCTCCCTGTGCTGGTGATAAACATCTTCCGCTATATTGCCTTGTGAGTATTCACAGCACAGGTCGCATTGATCCTTGCGAGGCATAAACAGGGAAATGTTGCTGGCTTTCACTTCGTCCACAAAAACCGTCCTTGACATTTTTGGTTTGCTTTCAGAATCGCATACTTTGAGGTACTCTCGGTAAATGTCCGCGAAAGACTGAAACATTGGCTCAAGGTACATCTTTTGTGTGTCTTTCCGGCAATAATGGCTCGGCATTTTCGGCAAACGATCTAGAAATTCTTTTACGAAAGCCAAACCAACAGACGGCTGAGCTTTGGTTTGAGCCTCTTCAGGGTGTTGAGTTTCTGAAGTCACTGCATTTAACACCCACCACTTTTTTAGACCCGTTGTATTTAAGAACATCTCCTTGCACACTCTTTTTCGCCCCTCTGCTCCGTTCAGACTAAATATTAACGTGTTGTTTCTTTTCTGAACATCAGATGCACCTTTCCTTTCTTTCACATCTTTCACATCAATAGCCGTTCTCACAAACACTCTCTTCTCTGCCCATGACATGCTCCATATTTCTTTATGTATATTTTCCCTTTCAGCATCACTTACCTCCTTACAAAAATAATATGATGCCTTACAAGAGCATCTAGGTCCCAATGCTTTACATTCCTTGTTAACTTCAACAAACCTTTTGGAATCCTTATCAAAATGCCGCCCTACATAAGCCTTACCAAACTGTCTGCTTTGCTTCTTGTGCTCTTTCTTTGAAAGCTTAGAGGCTGCGTTGCTTTGGGGCATAGAAGAATTTGTATCTTCATGGTCGGCTAACGTTTCAGAAACTCTAGCGCAAGAGGCTTGGCTCACCTCCTCAGAACGCCTCATAGGCACATCCACAGCTTCTACAACATTGTCACCATCCACATTTTCACCAACAGCTCTTGCAGGCTCATCCACAGCTTCTACAACATTGTCACCATCCACATTTTCACCAACAGCTCTTGCAGGCTCATCCACAGCTTCTACAACATTGTCACCATCCACATTTTCACCAACAGCTCTTGCAGGCTCATCCACAGCTTCTACAACATTGTCACCATCCACATTTTCACCAACAGCTCTTGCAGGCTCATCCACAGCTTCTACAACATTGTCACCATCCACATTTTCACCAACAGCTCTTGCAGGCTCATCCACAGCTTCTACAACATTGTCACCATCCACATTTTCACCAACAGCTCTTGCAGGCTCATCCACAGCTTCTACAACATTGTCACCATCCACATTTTCACCAACAGCTCTAGCAGGCTCATCCACNGCTTCTACAACA
>RQTK01000937.1:0-18549 GCA_003991915.1 Elysia chlorotica
ACTCCATGGTTAAAAGATAAAAGTCAAGGTTGGAATACTTCATTTTTAACAATTTACACAGGTTTAAATTGGCTACATAAACAAATCCTAAAAATCATATGTGCGCAATGTCTATAGATGCAACTTGAAGTACAAATGTTATCTTGTATAAATAAAATATAAAATGTCAAAACCATACCACTAATTTTTTTTTACATTTTTCAAATTAACTTTTCTATGAAAATGATGTGTAATGTAAGAACCTTTAACTTCATAGTGTTTGAATAGTAAAAATATAACAAATTATGGTTTCAAATTTAAGACTGATGCATAACTAGAATTTCATTTCCCCCATCCGTACTTTCAATACTAACTTATCATGGTAATACAGATTTATACCTTTCCAAATCCAAACTAAAAAGTTGTTAAAAATTCTAAAGTCGTGTCTCTTAGAAGAAATTTAACCAGGAGAGCTTCTTTCCTTCAAAGAAATGGCAAAGGTTGATATTTTTTTTATTTTCATTTGCTTAAGCTGCATCACAATAGGACAGTTACCTTAAGTTTGGATGCCCAGTCCACTTGGGCCAGGGAGCTGGCTGGAACCTGCACCACCTACACATGAAGAAAAAAGTTCTGCATTTAAATTTTTGATTCCTAACCTCTTTGCAATACTTTGAAAACTGAAAAAAGTAACTATGTCCTTCATGCTTATTAAGAATAAGATCTACAAGTTTCACACAAAACAATTAACTTTTAAAAAAAACTGTGTCACCATCAGTGTGAAATTTCTGGAACCCTAACAAAAACCACCTCCACCTCATCATCATTATATGAAAAATTTATGTAAAAATCAACAACAAAACCAAAACCAAAATAATAATAATAATAATAATAATAATAATAATAATAATAATAATAATGAAGCAAGATTTAGCATAATTGAAAGTAAAATTGTAATTGTTTTTGTAAAATTTATAAATTATTTTCAATTCGCCCTTAAAACTCTCATTTGAATTATATAAAAGATTAAGAAAAGAAAATTGAGCAAAGTCTTACCGTTTGTCCTGGCGACGCAAGTGAAACGAGTCCTCCCTGAGTGAGAGTTATCGGGATGGTGACTGACCCTGAACTTCCTGAGGTCATTACATGGATCATCTCAGCATCAATCACAGCCGTGTCAATGTCGGCGTTTATTTCCTTCTTGGTTTCTACAGCTGTGCCTTCCTCCATCGCGTGATGTAGAAGGCACACCCAACATATAATCAGATCGTATCACTGGAAACAAAACAAAAAAAATGTCAGGAATTAAGAAACTTGTATGGAATTGGGAAATGAAAGTTAGAATGCCAATCCAGTGAAAATAATTCTGGTTTTGACTAGAGGCAACAGGAAGCAGGAATACTGTGTTGGAAGATCAGAGAAAATCATTTCTTCCGCCATTGCTTTGTTGCACCAAATCAAGGCACATGTAACACGACCGACAGGAAAGTAAAAAAGCTCAACAAGAAGACATTAACAGCTCGACTGCAGCCCTCGCATCCCCTTTTTGTGTATGTGCAGGATCTGTCCTTTGACTGACGATCATAGTTGTAGAGCAAATGTTTAGCCAATGCGTGAGTGGGTATCCAATCATTGAGGAGTATGTTGATTGAACCTGCCAATTGCAACACCTCGATTTTAATCTCTTGTCAGCTCAGCAATTTAATGTCAACCCCTCATTGTGGTTTATTTACATATATATCTCTAGCAATTATAAAAATAGTTGCTTTCTAACAAATAATATATGATTTTCATAAAAAAAATTATTAAGGAAACCTAAGGGATAAAGCTGTCAAAGATATAATATATTGATAATTAATCACTTATATCTTATGTATTGACCCTCAGGAACAATTTCTTCTCTTTATATTAGGCCTTTATGTAGAACCTGATCCACCTTCAATCTGATCTCCCAAGGAGCGGTTTTGCTAGACAGAGACCACTGTGCACAGCATTAAAACTGTCACTACTGGCAAGAGTTGTAATAACATATGTTATAAAAGCACATATATATGATACATGAGCATTTCCTTGAAGTTGAAATCGGTTTTATTTTTTAAGTGATATATTCATTATGATTGTATAGGCCATGATTACATTTTTATTACAATGGTACATTTTATGTACACTTCATTTTATTTTTTATTTATTTCAGGACTTTGTCAGATACATTTAATTCAAATTAGTGCGCAAACATACCAATACTTAATCCATCCCAGCCAGCCACAGACATGTAACTATCTATTTGTCATGGCTTTTCATTTCTCGACACCCATTGGATGTTGGCCGACAGATAACAGCTTGCAACGCAGGACCAACAACCAGTGCATTACGACACTTAAGCAAAATTTGGTCTTTGTTGGGCGCCCACCATTTTTTTGTGCTCTAGATTCAAAACTTTAAACACCTTTTTTTAGAATTGTAATTTTACTCTCTGTAATTTTAAAGAAATTGTTGCTAAGACTTAATTATTGTTCGTTATTTTTAATGATGATCTTTATTATCTGTATTTTTAATCACTACGATAATGATATTTATATATAAAATGAAAGTTCTTTATTATCTGTATTTTTAATCACTACGATAATGATATTTATATATTAAATGTACGTTCATTGTCATTTTAAACACTTTGTAAAGCGCGCTGAGCCAGGCATTGTCTTGGGTGTTGCGCTAAATAAAAGCCATATATTATTATTATTATTATGTAAATGTTGGAAGAAATGATGGCAGCAATAATCAATACGCCTAGATCTCGTCTTCTAGTTTTTGAATTGTGAAAAAATTTTTTTTTTTTTTACTCTAAGTTCAAGTGAATACATGTGGTTCTGCCAATTTCACAAAACTCAGGTAGACCTAGATCTAGATCTAGATCCAGGCCTACCCCAATAGCTTTTTAACAATTTGGAAAATGTTCACTCATTCAAATTTCTTGAATTATTCAAAATATAGAGAGTCTAGATTTCTAGAAAACTCAACTCAAAGTTAAAACACCAGTACCTGATACACATGCCTTTGAAGGATCCTATAACCATTTTCAATGATTTTGGGGGCTATTTAAGAGTTCCCATCTCCAGATCCAATCTTCAGAAGCCCGATTCTTAGATCAGATGTTCTAGACAGCAAAGGATAGCCTGATTCTTAGATATAGATAAGATGTTCTGGAAGGCAAAGGATTAAGTTCCAATAAAAGCAGTAAGCACTTCTTGCTTCTAGCCTAGATAGATTTAAAACAGGTCACCAAGGCTATGATCTAGATCTAGATTCTAGATCGCTAATTAGCCTAGGCCTATAGACCTAAATTATATTCAATATTAGAGGAAAATAATAAAATCAAAGATCTTGTCTAGATCTCTATATCAAGAACTTGTGTGGGCTATCCGTATGCTCATTTTTTAGTTATTTAAGAGGTAGAATCTGTAAGTCTAAGGCCACCAATTCCACAGAAAAGATTTTAAAAGTATATTGGATTCAGGTCATTCTTGAGGTAAGGAAGATATTCTTGCACAGGTTCATACCGACAGTGATTTGCATAAGTTATGCTTATGACCTAGATCTATGTATTTTGCTGACAGGAGGAAATATTAGTACGATTAACACAATAATAAGATCAGAGACAGCTAAAAACATAAAATTGTGTCTCTTAAAAGGCATCTATAGCACAAGTTATTTGTTATTTTTCCAAACGATAAGGGGAAGGGTCATGCACTCCGGCCCATGTGGTAAATGAGAGGTTATGTTTACGAAGACGAAGACCAAGCCTATAAAACCTCTTAGCTACAGTACTGTATTCCACTTCCTGAATTACACAAACATAGACTCCATACTTTTCAAATGATATAAATGTTACTTTTTAACATATCCCTCTATATTAATACGGGACCAATAAACATTAAATCTTCGTTAATTCTTCTGAAACCTGTCAGGTTATCGACCGTTTGAGAAATTTATACGCGCCGACAGAAGTGAGAATGGAGACGAGACCGAAATGGCGGCTCACTGTTGAATCATCCTTAGCCTAACTGAGGTACCACAAGAACTTGCAATATGGCGATTTTCGATAAAACCAGATTATAGATGAATCAAAATGAATGAATACCTACCTTTTTCAACAAATTGATTAGATATCTAAGGTAATCACAGTGAAAATATTCCGTGTCCTCGTAGTCTAAGAATAAAGGTCAGAGGTTGTGACCCAGGCTTTGAGAAAGACGCAAGAGCGAGCCTGAAGATGGAGTTGTTCGATTGGTTAAAAAACGCTGTCCTCTCACGCCTGTTGCGAGTGTTTGCGAGATGTTCTAAATAAAACCAACGACTCAGCCGGTGATAAGCTCTATAGGTGCCCATGAAAAAAATGCTAAACCATATATAAAATTTATGGTTTAATATTTTTTTTTTAAGTAGTTTTGACTTTTTTAACTCAGTGCCCTACCTGACTTAGCTACTGACTTAGCTACTCAAGACTAAGAATTCCAGAAAATGCCCTCATGGCATGCCACTCTTATTCCCAGCTCAGGCAAACAATAACTATGGCCTTCAGATACAACTATGGAGCAAAAATTATGAGGTAACCGAAACCCCTACAACAGACTGCCTCTTACACCGAGGATGCCAAACTGAAAATATAATAGATTTGGGCATATTGAAAATGAACACTGAGAAGAAGAAGAAGAAATACGCGAAGGCACATCACATTATTTCAGCATTAGATATTTTCAACTGCTTATCGTTAAAACAGAAGCCTTTCACCTTTTTAAAGACCTATTCTGTAAAAGGTTTGGAATGAAACAGGCGTCTCCGAGTTCCACCGCACGAGCAATCCTTTAATTACTGAGTCAAAATACATATAATTCAAGTGGTAGTAATTACAACACTAATAATAATAGTAATAATAATAATAATAATAATAATAATAATAATAATAATAATAATAATAATAATAATAATAATAATAATGATGATAATGATGATGATGATAAATGATGATAATGATGATGATGATGATGGTGGTGGTGGTGGTGTTGCTGGTGGTGATATTTTATAGTGAAGCCCATATTGGAGAAGTATGCATAGAAAGGTTTTGGAAAAACGAACCCCATAGTGGACAGGTAGTAGCACAGGATAAAAGTGACCCGTGTAGGCCTACCCCATTTAGGACAACTATAAGTATAAATAAGTAGTATAGTGCACACCATTTGGGACAGCAGATAGGCCTACAGGTATGAAGATGTAGAATAAAGAGTGTACATCATTGGGAGAGGGGGGGGGGGGGGACTGTGGCCCTGGGGTAGAACATCGGCTTCCGACGCAAAAGATCCGTGGTTCGAGCGCTGGCGATTTCGCTTTGGGTCAGTGTCAGTTTAATGTGACCGACTATGACAGGAGTCATGGTATCCCCGCCCTGTATCGTGTATGACAGCACATAAAATTGTTAAACGTCAGTCTTGGGGCCCGTCTACAATATAGCCTATAATAGTACTGATGTTGGACGTTTAACCAACTCAACTCAACTCAACCCCTATAGAGATGTAGGCCTAGTATAGTCTACCCCATTTGGGACATACATATATAAAGATGTGGGCTGGATAGAAGAGTGTAAATCGTTTTAGACAGCTAATTGTATAAAAATGCATATAGAAGAGTGCACCTCATTTGGAATTAGCTACTCTTATAAAAAAAATATATAAAGAAGAGTATATCCCATTTTGAGACAGCTACATGTATATATAGATGAAGTTAAAAGAGTGCACACCATTTGGGACAGCTATAGAGGTGTACTATAGTGTACCACACTATTTTGAGACTGTTAGGCCTACACGTAATGGTGTATAAAGATGTATATAGAATAGTGTACACCATTTGAGACTACTAGGCCTACATGTATAGAGATGTAGAAGAGTGTATCCAATTTGGGACAGCTATTTTGTACTACAATGTACCCCATTTGAGACCGCTACATGTATAGAGATATAGAGACTGTACCCCACAGGATATGAAGTTTTGCAGGAGCACAAACACGAAATAAAAGTCGCTCAAAAGTGTACACCTTCAAGACAAAACATCCTGTCCTTTTCCGTAACAACAAGCTTAAAACGCGTCCACGATTGATATTTTCCCTAATCAATACTAAAAAGTTCGACGCATTTGAGAAAAATTACAGACCTATCCTCTTCCTGCTCCATCAATACTTATATTTCCCGAAATTCGCCGCCATATTGCACTAGACAATCGTATTCATCGAAAAGAAAATGGATGCTCTGTGTACGCTTCCAAAGGGATGTTTGTGCTTCTGAGAAACTCCATATCCTGTGGTGTATCCCATTTGGAGGCGCACAAAAAACATTTTATTTGGGACAGCCTTACAGGGGTAGAAGACTGTACCCCATTTGGGACAGCTACGTGAATAGAGATGTAGAAGATTGCACCCTATTTAGGACACCTTTAGAGATGTAGAAAAGTGTACTCCATTTGGGACAGCTTTAGAGATGTAGAAGAATGTACCCCATTTGGGACAGCTTTAGAGATGTAGAAGAGTGCACCCCATTTGGAACAGCTTTAGAGAAGTATAAGAGTTCACCCCATTTAGGACAGTTTTAGATATGTATAAGAGCGTACCCCATTTGAGACAGCTTTAGAGATGTAGTAGAGTGCACCCCATTTGGGATAGATATATGTATAGATTTGTAGACGACTGCACCCCATTTGGGACAGCTTTAGAGATGTAGAAAACTGCACCCCGTTTGGCACAGCTTTAGAGGTGTAGAAGAGTGTACCCCATTTGGGACAGCTTTAGAGATGAAGAAAACTGCACCCCATTTGGGACAGCTTTAGAGATGTAGAAGAGTGTACCCCATTTGAGACAGCTTTAGAGATGTAGAAGAGAGTACCCCATTTAAGACAGCTTTAGATATGTAGAAGAGTGTACCCCATTTGAGACAGCTTTAGAGATGAAGAAAACTGCACCCCATTTGGGACAGCTTTTAGTATACCCGAAATGGAACAGCTATAGATATGCAGATACATGTAGGTACATCATATGGGACAGATATTGAGGTGCAATATCATACGGTATAGTTAAAGGTTTGAAAAGTGTACCACGTATGTGATAGAAAGTAAGGAATGTATCTATGGGACAGGTACAGTGGTTGCACTTAAAGTTTATTATAAAACGTATACCTGTACAATACGATGAAAAGGCAGAATAGAGAGAGAGAGAGAGGAGAGAGAGAGAGAGAGAGAGAGAGAGAAGGGGGAGGGGGGAGCTGGCGCCAGTGGTACTGGACAGCATTAGCACTGTCTCGTGTGTGGTAACACTTAAATTATCAGACGTTAATCTTGGGACCCATCGAAGTATATTATGCTAATTGGGAAATAGCTTCTCTCCCAAAAATAACATCTAGGAAAAAAGGGCGTACACTGTCGCATTATATATGGGACAGCATAAAGTCACTAAAACGAGAAGATCAGAGACCAAATTCAGCATAGATTCAATTTCCCTCGCCAATAGGATTTATTTTAGACCCTGGTGACTCATCCCCCAGTTGTATTCGCGATCTTGTTGATTCTAGGAGTATAAATAAAAGGCATGCCAAAGTACAATACAAAATACATGCGTATTCAAAGAGAAATCTCTCATTCTCGTGTACCGTACCCAAGTGTAAGAACTCAGAATATTAGAGTTGATACCCGGCTCAAGCCCACGACCGGTCACAAATTATTTGTCAATTTTCACCCCTTTACAAATAATCCCCTTGTTGGGTCCGTGTCAGTATGTGACCGGCTGAGACAGAAGTCTCTGGTGTACTTAGAGGGCACTTTGATCTAAGTGTAGAGCGTGAGCGCACTTCTGTGCTGAAGGTTGCGGTTTGCTCCCTGCTCTAGTTGCCGCATCTTTTCTCAACTGGTTGGGTTGGTGTCAGTATATTGTGTCATGCGAAGTCTTAGGCATCCAAGTATTGAGTTGCGTCACTTGTACAGTGTGTATAAATTATTATTATTATTATTATTATTATAGTAGTAGTAGTAGTAGTAGTAGTAGTAGTAATAGTAGTAGTAGTAGTAGTAGTAGTAGTAGTAGTAGTAGTAGTAGTAGTAGTAGTAGTAGTAGTAGTAGTAGTAGTAGTAGTAGTAGTAGTAGTAGTAGTAGTAGTAGTATGATTAATATTAAATTGTGACATAGGAGAGAACTCCACTTTCTGCAACGTAAGTCTTAGGCATCCAAGTATTGAGTTGCGTCACTTGTACAGTGTGTATAAATTATTATTATTATTATTATTATTATTAGTAGTAGTAGTAGTAGTAGTAGTAGTAGTAGTAGTAGTAGTAGTAGTAGTAGTAGTATGATTAATATTAAATTGTGACATAGGAGAGAACTCCACTTTCTGCAACGTAAAATTAATTTCACTTTTAGCACTTGTACCAAATGAATAGCTTTATTTAGGGTTTAAACTTTGGCGTCAAGATATCACTGTCCTGCTGTAACTAAACTTAAAATAAGAGATAATTAACTATACGTTGTAAAATACATTCACCAAGTCCAACGTAATAAGGGTACTCAGGGTTAAACATAAAGTCTAATTAGATCTAAAATCCAAGATTCGAACAGTCTTTCACTACCAAACGCTAAGTTCAAAAGACTTAGTCACAAAAGCCTAAACTAATCAGGTGTGTCGTGTAATAGTGTTGGTTTAATGATTTCAAAGCTTTAAAAATAAAAACGGTTCAACGATTAAAGAAAGAGAACAAAGTATGCATGTATTTTTTTGTGTTTTTTATTACAATATATCTGTAAAACATGAAAGGAAGGGTAATAAAACGATACATCGATAATAATAGTTAATTAAATTAAAAACAACAACACTTAATTGTAATATATATATATGAGAGAGAGAGAGAGAGAGAGAGAGAGAGAGAGAGAGAGAGAGAGAGAGAGAGAGAGAGAGAGAGAGATAGACAGACAGACAGAGGAGGAAAGATAGACAGACAAACATCCCATGTACAGAGCCAATATGAGCATCTGCAAAAGTTCTTTCATTACGAGAAGAAGAATAACAAAGAGTGAAGTTGTAAATTAATATGGATGTGTGCAAGAATAAATTAAATAAAAACAAAATATTTTTTTAATAGTTGAGCACAGAAGGTTTAAAGGTGGAGACAAAAATATGTTAAATTTGAAAGAAAAAAGCATAAGTGCAATAAATATCATGAGCATGACTTTAAGAGAAAGGATGATTTGGTGTATGTGTGACACAAGAGTTTAAAACAAAGCGAGGTTAAGGATACATGATATTGTAAAAAGTACCAAGAGCAGTGATGCCTGGATCATCACTTTTTAACTGACACATTTCACATTAAACGACAAAGCATATTGAATCACAAAACATATCCCCTCCATGGAAATTTACTGAACTTAGACATGCAAACTTTTTTTTTATACTGAAAATCTGGAAATGTACAGAAAATTGGTATCATTGCAGGAGGTGGAGACCTTCAAAGTGGGGCTGCAGTGGTCCAAGAGTAGAGAATGCGCCCTTTATGCTGAGATTAACGGTTCAAGCCCTGCTCTGGCTCTGCATGTTTTGAATCAATGTCAGTACACTGTATAACATGATCGACTGAGTCCAGGGTATCCCACTCTGGAGTCCTGTCAACCTATAGGATCTTTATTGATACCTCCGAGATGTTTAACTCTCTTTCTCTGCCTTAAAAGTGTTAAAATTCATTAAAAAAATAAATATTACACATGTATACAATTAGAATTTAATAATTACACAAGCAAACATAAATTTACAAATGTACACAATGAACAAAAGACTAGTGCGTTTCAGATTTTCAATAAGAAAAAAAGCATGGCAAGTTAAATACATTTATCTAAATCCACTTCCATCAAAATGAAAACAGTTTATTATAAAGGCAACAAAATCTAAAAAAATGTTTGTTAATCTATGAATATAAATTAATATTCGTTTCCCATAGTGGATAACATCTTTAATTCCCCCGAGTTAAGTATACAAAATGCAAATCAACAATTTTAATGGAAACTTTCCAAATTTATCATTGAATTAAAAAAGGTAAAAAAAAATCACAACATTTTGCAAACATTCAAATACAGATTTATAAAATAATAATTTTAAATACTAAATACAGTGTTCACTCTCAAACGCAGACCTTCACGACAGATTTAATCCCTTAAAATTTACCCCAAAATTTAAGTGAACACTACTCAATACACTTATGCTGATTTTTAGTTATAAAATAGTCTATATCATCATTGTGCTACAATTTTGGCATAGATCATTTTTGCTACTTTTGAAAAAGATCAGTGAATACTGTTCTGCTTCAAATTGGACACAAGTTGCTAATAAAATAAGCAAAAATCTATATGTGCATCTTCAAACTGAAAGTTCAGAATTAGATAGATCTTATTTTCAGATTAACAACAATATATCACTTGCACTATGGCATAAGTCTCACTTATGTCACAATTAAAGGACCATTATGATATAGTGGCTGCTGGCAGTGTTCAATCAAGTTTTAAGAGTTAAGAGAAGGCAAGTTGATTGCGCCATTGATTACTCATTCAAGACGTAGCCCATTCGCAAAATTGTCGTCGAAGGGAACTCATAATACTAAAATAAATGGTTTTTAAAAAGTATAATGTCCCTTAGAATAATGCTTATAGTTGAGAGAATAGAAGCAATCACATTGCCACTATGACTAATAAGTCTCAACATGCATGCATTGCACCTGTTACGACTGAGACAAACCTGAATCACACATTTGGAAATCTGTCTTCTGACTTCCATGTGAACTTTTCGTCTATTGCTAGCAAGGTGGCATATATGTTTATAGAAGTCTTTGATATCAGTATTTATCCCATCGTGATTTTAAAACTCAAATTAGCCACTGCATTAAAAATAAACTTAAAAAAAAAACAACAAACAAAAGTAGACTTGTCATATAGTACTAACACAGGAATAAATATTTATTCTAAACATCTCAAAACTAAAAGAAAACAATTTTTTAAATGAGATGCACCATTCTGCTAGAGCAGTGACATTTTCTTCTTTGAGATGTATATTACCCTCCTCACATGGAGAAGTTTGCACAGACAGAACACAGTGACTCATTGGACTAGTTACAGCTGTTGGATTTAGAGGAATCCCCCCCTCTCCTCCCCAAAATAAACCAATGACTAAAATGTCTAATCTAAATCAAAGTCGCTATCGCTGTCCCCATCAGCTTGCAGCGTTCCCCTAATCTCTCCAGTAGTTTTGTCTCTGATAACGCACATGGATTCCTTGGATGGAAGATGACTGTGTCTGATGAAATGAAATGCAAAATTACTGCAAGAGTCAAAACAGATCATTGTGGTATTATTTTCACATGAGCAATTTATACATTTCAAGGTGCTTTTGATTTTTTTTTGTACATTTTAAAACATTTATAATCATAACTTGCATATCGAATTGGACAGGAACTGTGAATATAGTTACATTTTTTCCCCTTTTTTTTACATGATATTTAAATGATTATTTAAAAGCTTCTGAGATTAACTAGAGTCCAAATTATGAAGCTTATTTGTGATTCGTATGAAAAACTTAGAAACCCCAGCCGCCCTGTCAAAGACAAGAACGGAAACACCATAGCTTTTGAGGAAGAACAGAGGGCAAGATGGGCAGAGCATTCAAGGAAACTCTCAATAGACCCGCCCCACCAGATATCCCATGACCAACAGAGCTACAGACTATTTTTCCACAAGATTGAATTCAACCAAGATTTTAAACACATAACAAAAGCACTCTTTAATTAGTCCATGGGACATACTTATAAAATACTTACTCTTGTAGGAAACTTTCAACATCACCAGCAAAAAAATCATCTCCAAATTCTTCCCGAAGGCGCACATAGTTCCCAATGAGATCTTTGTTTTTGTAGACAAGAAGGGCAGGAACACCTCTTTCAACCTGAGTTAGAAAACCAATTTGACAAAAGAAAAGTATTAAAAAAAAACATATGTTGGAAATTAGGAGTCCACTACAGAAAAAGATAAAAGTTTAAATCAATCTGCTTGTAGAGCTGTTAGCTAAAGTATACTGCCTTATTTTTCACTCTTTAGTACCTTGGTACTAACTGAAACAGCAGCAATGCTCATGGATATGCCACTAAGTAGTACGTTATAGAATAAATTACTGTGAGTGCATAGGCATGTTTTGGTCAAATCAATGCAAAATGTGCAGAAAGTCTGTCCCCACTTTCATGCTGGGTGGTTTGATTATTTTTAATAACATTAAAAGCACATTCGTACATTTTTTTAGCAGCAATTTGACATGTTTAGCTTTGAATTCCAGCTGTAACAGAGTAACTTCATGGACCAACATAAAAAGAGCGATTAATGTACAAGTAATGTAAAAGTGATCACAATATACTTACAAAACTGAAGCTCATTTTTGCATCTGAAGCTGATAATTTACAAAACTTGATGGTCGGATATTCCTGCGCCAGACACATCAGGCATCCGTTCATGGCTTCACACGCAGCCACTGACTGAGATAAACATTTAGATACGCAAATTGATTAACATACACAATACTTGACACTTTGCCTGTGATTTACACCTTTTTGGTTTTTATCAGAGGGATTAGATCAAAGTGTATGGCACCAATTAATTATTGGTAGCTGAAATTCAAACTCACACTGCATTTATTTCTCACTGCACACATTTTCTCTTACTATCTCAACACCCATCTTGCCGTAACATAAAACATACCACATACTCTGTGGTCCCTGGGTTTAACAAAGCTATTAGATAATGCAGTAACAATTGCACGCATTAATTCAATATTCTCCTGTTCATGTGCATATCATAACATCTAGGGGAACCTTCAGCTATCCACATCTTCATATTTGGAAAGTGTTGATTGTTATCAAAACTTTCTTTGGTTACCCACCATTTTTCAAACATAAGAAAACAAAATAAAACTTAAATGAGCATAGATTTTTTTTTGTGTGCTTTGAGATACAAAACAAAATAGGCTGTTCTATTAAAATATTTGAGAAAAACAAACACCAACCTAATAGAGATATTTTTAAAGAACTGAAAAAAGTCTATAAGACAACATGAACTAACGTTTAAAAATCAACTTAAACATGAGGAAGTATTATTATCTTCTTTTAAACACTTTTCTTTGGCCTCTAAACAATTAACCAACTATTACAACTATTTCCTTGTGCTATTGAGTAATTAAATACATTCAGCACTGAAAGACAGGACATACCTGGTCATAAATATGAACAATGACAGTTACTCCATACTGGGCCCCATCCACCTCCTCAAGAAAGTTTCCAGAATTCAGCGAGATTAATTTTCCAAAGCTGGGCCTAGAAGAAAAGATTTATTAATGGAACAAAAGTTTATTTAACAAGAATTAAAAAAAAAAACCTCTTGTTATACATTTGAGACAGTACATTTGTATTACCCAGATACCATAATGTACCATTGAAATAAGCAAAATTTCTACAAAACAGGTCTAGAAATAGAAATGTTTCTTATACCCCTTTCCTTTTTTGTTAAACAGTTACTCCATTGAAGGCTTATACGCATAATTTCCTGTCACAAAATAAAAACTTGTGGCACTCTCATTAAATGAGTCTAGTTGTTCAGCAAAAACTTAATAACTATGATTTGGCCAAAAACATTAACAGAGATAATAAGAGTGCTTTGAAATGGTGCAATTATTAAATCAAACATAATCATATTTTTTACCCTTATCCATACCTTGTTTGATCTCTGTGGGCCCCTACTTTTAATATTATTCTAAATGGTTTTATGTAAATAGATATTAAAATTATGAAGGAAAAATACATACAATTTCAAAAGAAAGCCCCTGTTTTAAGAAGAATAAATACAATTTCAAAGGAAAACCCATAATTTAGTATTTTATCTAAATAATTAAAAAAAAATTGTGGGTTTTTTTTTTTTTACCACACATATGTAAGTGTGAAAAGGCCACTTTTATTGAGAGTATCTTTGCTGCTTTTTTATGTAAATAGATATTAAAATTATGAAGGAAACATACAATTTCAAAAGAAAGCCCCTATTTTAAGTAAAATAAATACAATTTCAAAGGAAAACCCCTACTTTAGTATTTTATCTAAATAATTAAAAAAAAATTGTGGGTTTTTTTTTTTTTTACCACACATATGTAAGTGTGAAAAGGCCACTTTTATTGAGAGAATAAAATTAGTTTTCTGAAATTTGGAGTCTCTCACATCTCGGCAAGGGCATGCCTCATCTCATTTATCCGTTTGAGACGGTATTCTTTGAGAAATTCATCCTCCAGATCTCCCAGTTCTTGAAGCAGCTTGTCATCTTCCTCTTTTTCTTGTTGATCATTTAACTGCAAATAATGGTTAAAATAATATGGTTATAGATGGTAGACACTTTGGCTTCTAGCTCTTGAAGTAGTTTGTTACCTCCTTTTTTCGCTGACCATTGAATTGCAAATAATGATAAAGCAATTGTCATAAACAGTAGACATTCAAACATATTTCATCCTCTAGCCCTTGAAGTAGTTTGTCATCTTCTTCTTTTTCTTGCTGACCGTTTTTGTTGCATGAGTCATTAATAAATGCAATTTTAGAGGTTGACAAAAAATATTTCCAGATCTAAAGATAACTGTTAATATTTCAAAATGAAAAGGTTATTAAAGAGTAGTTTTCTAAGTTTAGAGGGCTCTGACTTGAACCTAACATTATTGACCTGTGCATGAAAGGCTGGTCACAAATTATTAAAAAAATTCTTACACATTTTATCAAGTATACAAACCTATATAATTATGGGTTTTTTTAATAGGAGAAAGAATAAAAAGCCAAAACCAACTGATCAAACATTTTAAATTTCTTTTTCAGATTGCCTAGTCTGGAGGTACTAAGCCGAATATGTAGATATGAGCGCAACCTGTAGTTCTCTTGTAGTGAAGCATTTATTCGATACATAGAGCTTTATGGGTTAACTATAAACTTAGGATAAAATAAACTTTTAGACTGTCCCCCCGTATTTAAAGCAGATTCCAACAAAGGTCAAACTTAAAGAATTCATACAATGAAAGAAAAACAATTTTTTTGTCACTTCTATTTAATATTTAGATGAACTGAATCAAATTTATACTCACATGTGATCGACACGTCAAGGTCAATTTTTTGGCAAGCTGAGCTTTCTCTCTTTCATTCTCATTACGTTTCTCCGTTTCCAATCTTTTAAACTCTCTCCAATCTTTGATAACACCTTTTGGTCCTGTCTGAAGATTTAAAAAAAAGTATAATTATTATATGTTATATTCTATGCCAAAAATTATACCTATGATTATGAATATTTCCTTTTAATTACAAAAGTAACGAACTATCAATGAAATTTATAATACATGTATGAACAAATTATGTCTTAGATTTAGAATGAGTTATCAATTGTTTAATGTTAACCCTTGATAGGAGAGCAGAATATTTCTTGTTTTGAGAAATTCAGCAAAAAGGCATGTTTAAAACCAACAATTTGAAGTTCTTGGGTATCTAAGGGTAACATCTTTTACAAATAATAAAAAGAAATAATAGAGATATTTAAAAAATTCAAAAAGTCCATAAAATAAGCCAAACTAAAGTTCAAGAATCAACTAACATTTATAAGCAAAATAAAACAACTTTTTCCTTGGACTTCACAGTCATATATCTAACCAGCATACCATTATACATGTAGTAGAGCATGATAATGGTACATATCTAACAATCTTCAAAAACAGCAAAACTTAGACAAGAATGTAAATTGAAATCCACTATTTTATGTCTTTTTAATTTATTATTAGATATTGAAACTAAGTATGAACAACGAAGATTCCACCATCTTTAGGATTAAAAGATTAAACTTTCGCAGACTAATCTTTCAATATTAAGGCGGCAAAGAAAACCCACAACTTACATTTGTTGTGATACCATTCATCTCAGCGTGGGATTCGGGTACGGCGTCTCTGACAGATTTTTCTTGACCATAAAAGTTTACATCTTCACCTTCATCAGCACTGTCATTGTCATCATCGTTGTCTTCCCCTTCACTGCTGCTGCAGTAATAGTGAACCTTCTCTCCAAGGAGTTTGTCATCCATAGACAGTGCCATTTTTCGCCTGCTGATTTAAAGAGTTTGATAATCAGAGGCTGATGACAATGCAAACACAAATCTCATTTGGACTTTCCAAAAGGGGTGGCAGTTTATAAACGGAATAGGGGTGGGAAGGATCATGGCAAAATTACTTACCTGGCGAGGTTGTCTGACATTACCGTTACAGCAAAATATAATTTCTATATTTACCTTTAGTTTTTCCCCTTAGAGATCTATGGCAGTCATTAATTAAATTATCTCACAATACTTCAGCCCCTCTGCTAACAATAGATCTATATGAAGGGAAGTTCTAAGGCCTTTCTACAAAAAGTAGCATGATGGGGTTAGATCTAAATACTTTAATAATTTACCGACGATGGCTCCATCTACAAATGTGGGTCTAGGTATTATCTTTCAAGACCTAAAAAAGGCTGAATCTTAGGCCTGATCACACTCACAATTCTAAGCTTTCACAAGTAACCTACATGCGGTGATGCAGTATAGGCCTAGAATTTATCTAACATAGAGTAAAATTGTTAAATACGAGGCGTCTCAGATAGACCCTACAGAAAATGAGTGATATGTACAGAAGAGCAGTCCAACAACTAAAGAGGCTTTAACAGACGAAGCTAGGCCTACAGACCAAATTATGATGCTAGTATTTAAATTAGTAGTAACTGAGGGAGTAGGTGAAAATTGATTAGATTTAGAGCTATAAGGGACAGCCACAATCCTAGATCTAGCTTGAGGCTGATAGATAAGGCTTATAATAGTAAGACACATTTTTTGACTGATAATCTGGATGGGTGTCGAACCGGCACCTTCTACTATAACCCATTCGCCTTGCGAAGACTAGACTAGATCTACATTACATCTAGATCTAGATCTAGATCTATGCCTTCACAAAAAGGACTGGAACGGTTTTAGCAAAATTAAAATGACTTTACCCACCGATTTGCCTTGAATAAGAGTAATAAATCGTTCTTCGCTGAGTAAAATGATCCAAGTGTTTTAATAACAGAATGTAAACGTACTAGGTTAGTTTCTCTGTATGATCCGCAATGGTTTAACTTTTAAGTTAGTCAGAAGAAATAATTATAATGCAGAAAACTAGTGAGTGAGAAATTGTAGGGAATCAAATAAGTTTAAAAGCGAAACTAGTTAAGAATAACGGAAATATAGCTACTTTTCTTAGTTTCTAATCCTCTTTGACACAAGAGCTATTCAAGGGTGGATTATTTTATATTACCTTTTTGTTGGATCTCATGTTAATTTTTTGACTTTTGAGTTTATTTATCTTTTAGAAAATATAAAAAAGCATGGGGCGAAAAACTATGTGAGGGATGAGGCTGACAGGAGAAGGATCGCTGTAGGCCATCCATGATCCTCTTTGAGCACCCACAAGAGATATCTCACATAAACAAGAGAGTTTCTATAATTCAGTAATTAAAGGGTTAACTTTACAAGCTATTATTCAAAACGTCAATGTTGCACGAGCAGTTCAAGACGTCAATAGACCCTACTCAAAGCGTAATCAGTTTCATCTTCACTGTGTTTCCTGAATAACTCATACGTACGGGGCACCTCCAGCTGATATTCGAACCATGTACATCCTACTCACTAGCTCACAATAGTACTGACCGAACAACCCGCCGTCCCTCTATCATAAAATACATGTATTGGCTTTTTCTTTTTGTTTATAATTTTGTTAAATATGTCTAGATATAGCACTTAATTAGATGCCTTTAAAAATTAATGTCTGGTGGAGAGATGAAAACTGCAGTACAGAGAGCTATTATATTCACCATTCACAAACGATTTACACATTTCTTTTTCACAATCATGAGCCCAACCAGTTTGCAGAGTTCAGAAACATTTTTTAGGAAAAAAAGAGCGCAGAGTCACGCCTTTGCAGGCTCATCTTCAATAAACAAGGCTAACATACGTTTCCAGATGTTGATTGCACCCAGTATAATACTTAGTTCTCATGGTGTCAAATAGCAGCGAGGAGCTTATCTTTTTCAAAGAACAACAAAAATAACTTGTCAACCTGCCTCTTATCTAGAATAATTAGACATGCACTGCCACTACGGTATCTATAATATTCAAGTAAAGTAATAATATAAAAAAAAAAGAAACAACAACAACAATAACCACGTGACATGGTTAAATATGAACATTAAACCATTCATATGCGATAACAAACTTACTCTACACCTTTAATTTTTTTTTACTTTAATTAAATAGTGTGCAGTTTTATTTAGATGGTAAAACCGCTGATTCACCCGAAGGACATGTAAAACGCGTTGAAAATCAACATATTATAGACAAATGATTTCAGGGAGTAAGCGCCCCCCCCCTATCAAACCTGAACTGCACCCCCC
>RQTK01000937.1:34422-44422 GCA_003991915.1 Elysia chlorotica
CTAGGATTTGCGATCCACACGACGAAAACGAATGACATAATCGTGCCCCTTAAACATATTTTGATTGCTCATTAAGGCTTTGTGAATCTAGTATAGAAAATTGTTTTTGAACGCCGGTGCAGAAATTGCTGATCCCTTTATCTATTGTCTTCGGTGGGGAGGAGGCTGACGCAAGGTGTACAACGTTGGTTCTCAAATCGGGAGGACCCCGTTTCGAAAGCCACGATCAACCAAAAATGTATTAGTCCCCCACTGGTTGGGTCGGTGTCAGCATCATGTGACCGGCTGAAACAGGAGTCATTGTATCCCCGCACTGTCTTTGTGTGGCAGCACGTGAAGCCGTCAGACGTCAGTCTTAGGACCCGTCCATTATATAGCCTGTATTACGCTGACGTTGGACGCTAGGCAACCAGCAACCCAACATAATTATTGTCTCTGCTTTCACCGTAGGCATTGTTTTCGCAAGGACTCTACCACTAAACCTCGCTGACTCCAAACCCTCAGCCCTGAAACAATAATGAATAGACGCAAAGTCAATATGGAGCGCTCAGAGCGGGTTGCCCCTGGCAATGGCCACTAGAAAACACAATGTCCAGTTAGTTAGTTGACCCAACAGTCTTGCGCCACTGCCCACTGGCCAGATCAGGGAAACAATACCCGGTACGCCGTGCTGTGTTCAATACTCAAAGTTCTCGCATAGGATCAGGGGTGGGGTGGGGAACATGTACTGGTGGGATTGGAATAGTTATTGTATTCAATGGGTGCAAAAAATAAATAAATAAAAAATTAACAAATGTAATCACCTTGAAGGCTACACAATACAATTTTTCTTCTTTATATGGTGGAAGGTGTATTTTGTTTGTTTGTTTGTTATTAGGCTATACAATACAATTTTTCTTTTTTTATATGATAGAAAGTGTTTTTTGTTTGTTTGTTGTTATGTGTGTGTGTGTGTGGAGAGGGGAGGTGGGGGCGAGCAGGCTTAAGTAGTACAGTGCATGTATTGGCTTGTGATTCGTCCACTCATTTTTGGGTAAGTATAATGTGACCAGGCTGAGACAGGACTCCTGGTACACATACATGTGCCTCCACATTGTCTCTGTATGTGACATCACGTACAATAATTTTCATACATTTATGTCGGTGTCGGGACCCATACACGCAAAAGTATACTGTTGCAGAAACTTGGGGTAGAATGCACAAACATGACGTGGCGTACGTCTCGTCTTAAGCCTTTTTATTCTTATATTGTTACAACGAGACGTAAGCTACGTCTTGTTTGTGCATTCTACCCTTGGTCTTTAAGAAACCAACCAACAACCAACTAGGAAAAATGAGTAGTCCAAGAGATGGTTTGGTTCCACCGCTATTTATCAAGTATTTGGAGAAGTTAGGGGAGGGGAAAGTTCACTATAGACTTTGCGAATAACCCTACAATTAGGATGACATAATCACGCCTGTTTTGCAAGGGATCTTTCCGAGCGCCCAATTGCTCCGGAAGTCTATGATAGAGACATATTTGGACGCTGCTGTAGATTCCCTTACATATCGTGTTCCATTTCGCTATGGGCCCCGATATTACGAGGCCTATATTATTGTGTAGCCATGTCCATTTAGAAAGCCATGATGTAGATTTGGAGTTGAGCCCCTCATGCCAGGGAAATGACTCCAACAATTGGGTTTGTTACCTGCATGAAGGGTACTCGCACCTTCTAAAAATTAATAATGGGAGACTAGGTTTGGGGAAGAAGGGTGAGGAGTAGCGAAGAATCAGGGATACACAAAGAGAGAGAGAGAGAGAGAGAGAGAGAGAGAGTGTGAGAGAGAGAGAGAGAGAGAGAGAGAGAGAGAGACATACAGACAGAGGGAGAGGATGACTCGGATTCTTCACGTCCAACGTCAGCATTAAGGCTATATTGCAATGCAGACGGGTCCCCAGACTAACGTATGACAATTTTACGTGCTGCCATATCGAGACAGTCGCGCGGGGATACCAAAGAGTCTTGTCTTAGCCGCCGGTTAGAGTTATTATACCGACACCGATTAAACTAGAACATGTATTGGACGAAATGAAACAAATACATTTTTTCGAACCAGGGACCTCCAAATAGAAGCTCTACCACTTCGCTCTGTCGATTCTTGCTAGCTGGTACTGCGAGACAGGACTTCTTCAGTTCTGAGACATTATTAATAATTATTACCGAACCCATGGCCAGACCGAGATGAATGTTGGGTTCCCACGCAAGCTTTCTACCCAGATTAGTGTCAACCCTAATCCACTCTCAATCCAAAAGAACTACATGTACTATTGGGTCCGATAGTCTAGCATCCGCCCTGACTCCACACCCTTTTTCTCCCTTACTTTTCTTTCTTTATATTTCTTTAAAAAATCAGTAGGAAAAGAACCTCGAGACTGTGACGTGTCATTGTACATCCATCCCTCCCCCACAAAACAAAATTAAAGAAACAAAACAAAACCACCAACGAAGAAAAAGGACAAAAAGAAAGAAACCAATTATTGGACATTTTCTTCACCGCACATTACCCAGAACACAGTTTCCGACCTCCTAGACTGTGGGAGGCCTCAGTCGATGAAAATTGATTATGGATTAAAAAAAAAAAGAAGACAAGTCCTACCTCCTAAAAGGTAGTACGTGTAACTGTGAAATCGCCCTTACCAACCATACTGATTAATGTCGACGGTATTGTGCGAATATAGAATTATAAAAGTACCAATGGACCCAACTCGATAGTCTGGTAACACAACTTAGTAGTGATAAACAACACAGCTCCAATACGCAATTACAGTTTAAAGAGAAGAGAAGGAAGCAAAAGTATATACCATTACCAACCAATATGGTCTTTCATAAACTTCTCCCCCCCCAAACTTTTGTAATAGAACATAAAGGGGTATAACATTAAGTATTATACAGTTCCGGCTGCTGTGACAGGATAACGTCTTATGACAAAATGACAGGCTAAAGATGGAGTTACGATACTACTAGTACTACAGATATGATACAGTTCAAGCTGCTGACGACAGGATAATATCTTGGATTGACAAGCTAAACTTGGAGGTTTAGCCATACAACAATGCTACATGTACTAGTAGAGATATGATACTGTCCATCCAGATCATTAAGATACTCGTAAGTATAGCCCGTCACTTCCCATAGACATAGACACAAAAGCCTTTCCTTTATTTTTATGTTTCTTTTTTTCTTTAATACGTGTGAAAACGTAGGTAACGTACATATTAAAAAAAAACCCAAGAATTGGATCGCGTGGAATCCGCCACCGGGTGACAACGAATCATACCCAACCGCCAACTTTACCGAAAAAAATCGTATTTTGTATGCAGATATTACACACATTTTTCGGATGAAAGTACACGTTCTTTGCATTCTTCAGGGCACATTAGGTTGGCGCCTAGATCTAGATCTAGCTCTGCGACTGGAATGAATCCGCTGGAATGTGGTCTGAGCGCGCTCCGTCAAGACCGGTCAAGCCTTCAGGACTAGACCTAGGTTGTTCGATCATGTCTTGGCTTGTGGGGTTTCCCGGACGACTGGGTCATGCCATGGCCGCCTAGAGCTCTGTTGTTACAGAAGGAGAGTCATGGTCATGTCCGACACAGACCAAGCGGAGACTATAGTCTCTGGACCAAGTATACGTCGGTACTTCATAACCGTCACTGCGCTAGCAGAATGGTATATCTCACTATATCTTTTTTGACGTTTTGTGATACATGTAATTAAAAGAAATACAAGAATTGTTTGTTCCTGTGCTAATGCTATTTAATAGTTTCTACATTTTCTACTACAACCATGTGTTGTGATCTTTAGGCTATTTGGGGGTAGAGAAAAAATTACTATAGTTATCACGGTAATTTTGTGACATTTAGAAAATCGCCGCATTTTAATACTAATATCGCCGTGATCTAAAAAAACACGTATCAAAACTGTATATATCTGAGATATGACATTTTGTTAATCAGTGTGTTCGATATCAATAAAATCCACGCGGGTTGTTGCTCCTGTTCCGAATCTAGCAAATTTATGGTCACCTCATTTCTAAAACAACAACAACAAAAACCCAAAGAAAAACCCGACTACACTCTAAATCTTTAGCATTAGCATTTAAGAAATTAATAGGACATTATACTGCTCAGGTGACGAAATACCGAACAAGAACCCAAAAGAACTAGAATTGTGTCTTTAGAACAAAGGTCTTGAACTCTTATTAATGTATAAATCAACAGCCCTACGACCAAACACAGACCACTATTTATAGATATCGTTAAGCTCTCCAACTATGCAGGCCCTTTACACTCTTTTCATATAATCATTCTGTATTAAGAGAAAAACAAAGACGGAAAAATTAACCCAAACGGATATTAATAAAAAAATCGATACAATTTGAGTTAATAGGCTTAAGCTTGCACAGGCACGCATGGAAGAATTTGAGAATAGGTACGGTATAGGTTCTAGGGATCACAAGTAAAAAGTCGCGTTAGGATACAACTCGTCGTAAACCTTCTTATTCTTAGATCTTACGACCAGTTTCAAGCTTACAACAACGTTGTACTTAAGACCCTAAATCTACCCAGCTTTTGTAGTCGAGGAAAAAACACCTAACCAACCCAACAAAAAACTGTCCCAACGAGGCTAGATATTAAATAATGGAGCAAGACTAAGAAGGTCGCCACCGAACAATGAATGAACTTGAGGTTTATACACTGCGCTAAAGCAGTCGCGACGTCATCCAAGCTTAAGTCACGCAGGCAAAAAGGTCCTTTGTTGGGTGGGCCCCAGGTGGGAAACAAAATAATAATAAAATATACAAAAAAAAGTCTCGGAGCTGTATATTTCCTTATCAATTTCAAAGGCATTTACTTTAGTACGGATATGGACGCAATCATGAGGAACATTCCTATGGATTGAAATAACTTAGTTACGTGGCAACTGCTAAGGTGTGGAACATAATAGACATACATTATTTAAAACACACACACACACACACACACACAAACACACTCACGCATCGCATAAACAAAGTTAAGTGGTAACTGCAGCGGTAACGCACACAAACACTCAAACTTACACATAAATAAAATGCAGTGCAACATTATTGCGAAATATCCATTACGGGGCAAGTGCTTACGGTTCGAGCACCGCAGACAAAATTTTTTGTAAGCAAAGAAGACGAAAGAAAAACCCAAAGAAAATGAACTCAGTGCTATTTTCGCAGCGTCTTTGTCCATTTACCCCCCTACATACACATAATGATTTTTGACGACGAACCCACTTTTTTAAGGGATAAAGGTAAGACCCGCGTGACGAAAAAGGAGACCGGACAGAAGAGTGGAAAACCCACACGACACACGACTCAGCCGAACAAGACATGTTAAGACAGGCTGGGAAGAGTCTAAGGGTGTTTTTTTTTCCTCCTCGCCCATTCTTGTTTGCCCAAGAGGCGTCTGAGTGCGTGTGAGTGCGTGTATGTGGGGGTGGGGGGTTAAATGATAAGAAATGAATCAAATTACAAACATGAGTTAACCGATATAACAAGGACCTTCGACTCGCTTGGTCAGTCTTTTATACCAGCCCATTAAACGAGTATCTCAAGCTCTATGTTCATACCCAATTAAACCAGCGAGCGTTATGGAGCTGTAGGGACCAGCATTTTATGCCATCTCTGATCTAACGCATATGTGTTTGGAGAGTAACTATCAGAGAACACAGCGCCTAAAGCGATTTTCCCTCATTCTTTGTACATACATGTATTGCTTTTAAAAACTGGGGACAATGTTACTCTTCATACTAAAACGATTTTCCCTCATTCTATGTACATGTATTGCTTTTAAAGACTAGGGGCAATGTTGCTCAGCCACCGACTGACAGTAGACTATATTTTATAATCTACTCTCTCCCTCTCCTTTCTTCTCTGGCTTCTCTTCCCCCCTCCCCTCTTACTCTTTCTCTCATAAAGATCAAAATATTCCGACCCTCTTTCTCTTGATTTTTCGCTAGCTTCTTCCTTCCCCCCACCCTTTCCCTTACTCTCTCTCTCTTCCTAACCCCCCTCTCTCCTTTTATCTTCTCTTTCTCTCTCCTCTATATGATATCGTGCAGGATTTCATGTTTGAAAAAACATCCCTTGATTACGTAAGCAACAGAAGGGAAATGGCATATGCCATGATAGAAGGCATTGTTCCGGACTTGTACCAATGCATTGATTGAACATTTCGAGAAAGCTGAACAGCTGGTTAGCCTGTCTATAGAGGAAGAAGATACAACCATGGTGTAGATGATCAGCTGCAGATCTTTTTACAGAGAAACGACCATACTTCACTGCCATGTAACAAAACTTGAGGGAGGATAATGATACTGTTTATAGACTGCCGACGAGATGATAGCATCTTGTATTGACAGGCAAAACGTAGACGCGTGGCCAGACGATACAACTACGAGTGAAGATATACAATTCAGGCTGCCAAAGTCAGGATAACGTCTTGGACTGACATGCTAAACGTCGAGGTGTCAACAACAGGTTAAAACCACGAGAAAATGGACACAGTGACAATAATTATGACCTCAGCCATGCCACACTGCAGGGCACAACAACAAACCATTCATGGCTGTAAAATTGTTCAATATAATAGCCTGCAAGAACTAGGAGTGTGGTCGGTGACCAATAAAGTTTCCTCATCTATTACCACCAGACTCTTGATTCCACGCCAACAATTGAACAAACTTATCTGCGATTGAAACAGAGTTGATCTATGACAAACGTTTGCGGTTGGTAAACAGAGGAGAGTGGAAACACCTAGCAGCAAAAATGTATAGATCAGCCAAAGCAAAGGAGTCAGCAGAAGCGCCTAAGTCAAGTAACTCAAGCTAGCGAAAAATGCTTAAAAATTCACCCACATGTACAAATTTACAAAAAGTGCAAGAGGAGAAGAACAGTAACGACATAAGACCGAACGGTGCCGGTAAAACTCAGTGATACCTGAGAAAAGTTTGATGATTGGCAGAGAATCAGTGATACCTGAGATAAGTTTGATGATTGGCAGAGAGGCAAGATAAAACAGACTTTGCGATTCACAAGACAATACAGGATGACTTAACCAGGCCCCTTAGTCACGGGTTCTCATTTGTTCATTGGCTCCTTAAGTCCAAGGTAGCGCTATAATTGGAGGCCGGTGCAGATTACCCTAATATCGTCTTCGTTTTCGCTATGAGTTTAGTTATAGCAAGACCTCTAAAAAGAAAGCGAGCGAATACTATCCTGAAGAAGCAAGCGCAACAAGTGATGCGTACTGGATGGTCAAGCAAATCCACGTGGATCCAGTTGCGACCATTAACATATTTCTGTAGAACAAAGTCTTGCTGGTGTGATGTTCTGGATCATTTAGCGGGCTGCAGTGATGATGATGACGATGATGATGATGATGATGATGATGATGATGATGATGATGATGATAATGGTGATGATTATTATGATGATGATGATGATGATGATGATGATGATGGTGGTGGTGGTGGCACAGTGGCAACTATTGACCTTGTTCTGTACAACTAACTCTTGCGTAGGTGATGTTTTCAGTTCTGGGTCTACATCAGGCTCCAATGATGATGGTGATGGTGATCGCGATGATGATGTTGAGGGCACCAGTGCAGAAAACTGATTTCAAATGGTGCTAGACGAGCCATGGTAATCTATGCACCACGCGAGATCAGGTTTCTTTGTGGTATATCAGTACATTGGTAATTCAGTTACTGGTAAGTCAGTATATCCAGCGTGTGGCGCATGTAAGCAGCGCACCATGGATCCAGTCTGTCAAAACGTTAATGAATAAAGCCTTGTCGTCTGTTCTCTAACTTCCAAAATCCAAACAATACGACATATAGTGAAAGAGATCTCTCGACAAATAGGTCAACCCTATGTTGCATCCATTGTGAAAAACTGATCGAGATGGGTAAAAATGGAGATAGAGATAAAGACATGGGTAAATAGATAAACAGACAAAGAGAGAGAGAGAATGAAAGAGAGAGGTAAACAGATAGACATATAGAGAGAAGGATAGATAGAGGTGGAGAGGGAGAGAGAGAGAGAGAGAGAGAGAGAGAGAGAGAGAAGAGAGACAGAGAGAGAGAGAAAGAAAGAGAGAAAATATATAGACACAAAAGCAACTACGCAGCGTAGAAATGCAATGATTTCCAAGACCATCGAGCAAAGAGATATATCAGACAGCCGGTTCAGCACGCCACAAGAATGAAGACAAATCCATGACTGTAACCGCCATCTACCCACGGGTATATCAACGACCATAACCAAAGAAGATCTTTGACAATAACACAGATCCATGGCGATATCAACGATTGTAGCAGAGATGATCGGCCATACATCGCTTGTAGCTGCCTGCCATACATCGCTTGTAGCTGCCAAGGCGATATCCAAGACTCTACCGGTAACAGAGATCCATGGCGATGTATCCGACCTGTTGATTGGATCTGCTTTGCCTCCATGTTAACAAGATCTGACAAAGCGCCGCCAAGAGAGCGAGAAAAGAATGGCGATACAATGCAAAAAACTTCTGCTAACCATCATGACTCCCCCCCCTCACCCCTTTAAAAAAATTCAGACCAGGCACCTAGAAGTACGATTCACACACAGCAAATCGGATCTTACGAACACAAAAACTAAACCGATTGGAGAACATTAGTTGATTACTAAAAATATTCAATAAAAAACACTGACAACAAAAGACGACGTAAGAAGCCTGTGTGGGCAGGATAAAAAGCGTCAATTTATACATAGAGACCAATGACTGATTCAAAGAAAAAAAAAGAAAAGAATGAGGTATAATTCTCCAAGAATAAAGGCTTCCAGCTAAAAAAAAGTAAAGCGTTTGATGAATATAATATCCAAGTGTGATGAGCATAATTATATCACGCTGACAGAAACAAGAGCGAACGTTACCGAGCCAAAACTATTAGCAATAGAAAAGTATAATTTCCATGAACAAGTATATAAAGAGCTAAAACTCTCCCAATAAGCAACGGATCCACTTCGAAAAATGAACGAGTTGTAGAGAGAACAATGCAAAATCATTGCTGGATGAATACAAGTTTGTGTATGTACAACTCAGGCAAAACTGAAAACAAAAATATAAAAAGGTAAGACTGCTCAAAGAAACAACGTAATCCAGTTCGAACAATTTTTGGGTGAGTGGAACAATGTAAAACCATTGATGACTGTCAAATCCAAGTAGGAACTGAACAACTCTGAGAGAACTGGAAACTACCGAGCCAAAACCATAAGCAGTAGAGCCGAGGTAAAAAAACAACAACAACCAAATCCCATTCGAAACATGAGCGAGTTCGAACGAACAAACTGTAAAACCACGATGACTTGATCCAAGTGACAATGCATAATATGCACAACGTTGACAAAACTGGAAAATACCAGGCAAAAACAAGTGTCAGTGCTGTCTATGCACAAGAAAATTCATGGGAGAGGTAGAACTGCCCAAAGTAACAATGAATCCAATTCGAATGAACAAGCTCAGAGAGAACAAACTGTAAAATCATCGATGACTTAATCCAAGTGACAATTGTAATATGTTATTACAAAAATGTACAAGGTTGAAAGATCTGGACAACAAATATATTTATATCAAGCCACAGAAAACAATATCGTGAACAACGCCCAGTTCAAGTACATGGCTGAATCAGTACTAAACATTCAGTAGATGTACTACTATATCAATTCTAAATGTCCAGTACATGTCTCAGTACAAAGTCATGTACTAAAACTGACGACTCACAAGGTCCAAGCGTGTCCACGGGCGCCAAAACCTGTCGGACTGACTGACCGACTGACCAGTGGAAGTGGACCCTCTGGACCTATAAACTAGTAGTACATGTGCTACTGGACGTTGGTCGGTGGTCAGTAGTCACTGACTGGTGAGCTTGGCTCGCACCTCGACACCCCC
>RQTK01000937.1:49422-66568 GCA_003991915.1 Elysia chlorotica
TTAACCACCCCGTGTTATAATACATTTCTTTGGGAGAAAAAGGAAGTATGCTTACCGAGGGTAAAACAATGTTAATTCTTCTAGAGCCCTTGAAGTTGGGACCATGATGGGATATGCACGATGGAACAGGGAAAAAAAAAAGGGACGGTGGCGGGGTATACTATTACCGTTGCTTGACAATTCACGGATACTACTTTTGCATGTTAGTACACGTCTCTCCCTCTTAGCTTCCCTCTCCCTCCCTATCATTACCCTTTGCTTCTGTGGGATAAGTCTATAGATCTCTTCTAAAAATACACCGTATCATTGATAAAGAGGGGGCAACCAAGCATAAAGCGACAATCTAAGAGCCAACCAGCGATTAAAATGTGCTATGTAAGTGTAGAAATATGTTCAACATGCGTTTTTTAGGCGTTAGGGTTGGAACAAGCAACGGAGAGAGAGAGAAAGAGAGAGAGAGAGAGAGAGAGAGAGAGAGGGAGAGAGAGAGAGAGAGAGAGAGAGAGAGAGAGAGAGAGAGAGAGAGAGAGAGAGAGAGAGAGAGAGAGAGAGAGGATAAATGTACTTATTAGAGAGAACAACACACAGACAAGGAAGAGAGATAAAAACAGAGAGAAGTCGGACCAATCTTGTGGTAGACTCGTTGTACCCACGGTGACGGGTCTCAACTAGTTCTCAAACCTACATACACGTAGCTGTGACTCGATCCAACCGTTACAGAGCTCGGAGGCACTGACCACTAAGCAGCTAAAGTGGCGGGGAAACCCAGCGGCGGATTAGGATTAACTCGTGTCCAGCGCCTCTGGCTACATACACCCTGACCAGCCAGCCTGGGGTTAAACATGCAACAGTTAGGCCGACTACAAGGGCACTGCCTACAACAAGGGGTAAAGACTGCGGCGGCTACCTTGGTAACATCAAGGTCCTTGAACAAATGAACACACGGGGGCTTTCCCGAGAGTCAGTGTGTGTGTGGGGGGGTGCCAGAAAGAGAAAATGGGAAAGAGAGAGAGAGAGAGAGAGAGAGAGAGAGAGAGAGAGAGATTAGAATTCGTAAAGATCATGAGAATGTGTCTTTATAGAGGATCTAATATTATTAAGGAATATTAAGAAATATGAATTTCATAGTGTCACAGATGGGCTACCGATAAAGACAGGAGCATTTACACTTTTTTTTTTTAAGTTTTTAAAGATATGAGTGGCATGCCACGATCTAGCCCTGCATTATATTTATGAATGTGGATAATTAAAAATGAAAGAGAGTGGATGAGAGAATTTGAGAGAAAGAAACAGGCAGAGAGAGAGAGAGAGAGAGAGAGAGAGAGAGAGAGAGAGAGAGAGAGTAGGTAGGAGAGAAGAGAGAGAGAGGGAGTGGGGGGAGAGAATCAAAGACAGACGCAGTAATATAGACACATAAATGGATATATAGAAAGGGAGTGAGAGAGAACGAGAGTAAAAGAGAGAGAGACAGAGAGAGACAGAGAGAGAGAGAGAGAGAGAGAGAGGGAACAGGGGTTATATACATTTAGACAGCTCAAAGCCCAATAATCCTAATCTTCAGGGCTTCATAGCTACAATGTAACCAAATTAAGACCATGGCATTCTACGACAGCTGCTCAAGCAAAAAAGCCAAAGGATTTTTTCTTTGTCCATCTTGTGACTATGACTTCTTCAGCATTCCTTGCTTCCCTCCCTTTTTTTCGAAAAACATAAAAGAAACCAAAGGGAAACATAGGAGACGTTAAACCCTCTCTATAGAGAATTTGTAATCGAGCACAATGCTAAAGGCTTTTTCATGACCTAATTGTTACTATGACTTCTTTCGCATTCTTCCCCTGTTCCAATCCTTGCAATATGCAACGTCTCTTTATCGCCGATGTAGAGTGTTTTTACCTGTTCAAATCCTTACAATATGCAACGTCTCTTTATCGCAGATGTAGAGTGTTTTTGCTAGCGCTTAACAATGGGTAGTACACATTATATTAGTATTACGCCAATAATACTTCATATCCTGCAATCTGTTCTGACTTGTCTAGCCAAGTCATCGATAAAAGTGAGAGGGAGTAATAAAGAGAAAATAAAAATACAGGTTGATAAGTAGATAATAATAAGATAAAAAAAAAAAGAAATGAAGAGAAAGCAGAAAAGGAAGAAGAAAAGAAGTAGAAGAAGGAGGAGGAGGAGGAGGAAGAGGGGAAGGAAAAGGAGTAGGACGACGACGACGACGACGACGATGAGGAGGAAAAGAATTAATTATAATTAATATTTTAACCTGAATACAAAATTCAATTCAGACCAACGCTGTATCTCCCGTGTTTTAGGAAAATCTCAACATAGCAACTAGACTAATTTTGCTGAATATGGCACAAAGCACCATCTCTTTAACTTTCTCTGAGTCTGGAGAGCATAATTACAAAAAGCATAGCAGCATTATTACTGCATAAGGCAGGTTTTAACTTCAGAATCGTGTGACTTTCCAATTAACGTGTCGTATCTTCGGCAGTATCTCTGCGGTATAGAATCAAGACTGCTATGCTGAATAAGGAACGAAGCAGCAAAGGACCCATATCGTCCAAAACATAACGTCACCTTAAGCTTATTAAGATCCCACTAATACCTTCAGTGCACGTTTCGTGGCAAGAAAGAAAATAAACAAGACAGACGACAAAAGGCAACCTAACCGACTGATATAAGAACATGTAAGGGCCTGAAAAGAGGAATCGCAGAATCCAGGAAACCAATAGAGGTACATGTATAACTAACAGTAGCACGACACTCCCATTAAAAATATCTCAGTGATACGGTACACAATGTGAACACAATAGAACAATTTATCTCAAATACCATTATAATAAATCGATAGCTATCAATCTTTAAAAATAAACAGCCTTAAAGTAAACGAAAAAAGGACTGTGAAAGGCACAAACCTTTGCAGAAAAAAATAAAATAAATACATTCTTATTACTGCAAAACAAAGCTAACCCTTAAAATAACCTCTATCACTTGCTAAACATAAAGAGTACAATTACAAAAAAGCAACTTTTGCTGCTGTAAAGGGTTAAAAAAGAAATTATGTTTTTAATCTTACCGTTACACAATGCAAAGACAAACGAACTGTTAGGAACAGACTGAAGCAAAGTTGAGCAACACAACCACACATTGCAGGAAGGATGCACGCGCATGACAAAAGCTTTCATCCCCTTAACATGTCAATCCAACTATGTACTCGCCTTCTCACACTGGGCCCCTCTCTAATGAATATTCATGAACGGCAGCTATTAACCCTTTAGACCTTCAACGTCACCTCTAAAACTAAGGCTATGAGACTATTGAGAGGGGCGTAGATGGAGTTACAAATGGGTAAACGTATAGATGAGGAGGAGACAATGGAAAGAAGGAAGGGCGGGAAGGAGAGCGAGGGAGATAGATAGATAGAGAGAGAGAGAAAGAGGGAGGGAGAGATATGGGCAGACAAAGAGGGAGACACACATACAGACACAGACAGAGAAAGAGAGGTAAAGAATGATGCTTTTTTCTCTGACTATCCATTTCGCATCCCATTTTCCCTGGCCAAACGACATACAAAAAGCAACAAAACTAACACATTAGCCGTCAGCATCCTAGACTGTTATGTACAATATTGTGGCATCGAGCAACAGTGGAATGGACAAAATAAGAGTAAAAATAAACAAAAACCAAAGATCTCAATCATACCTAAAACTTTTATGTGATTGGTCGATGGGTATAGCACTTAGAGCCAACATGTTTTAGCTACAGCCGGCAATTGGATCACTGCGTAGGTTTGTTTGCTTTTCGCTATTGCTATTTCGAGAACTACAAAACAGACCGTATGCACCTAATACGGTGATATGGTTAAAAATATAATTACTATTGAGTTCATGACGCAAAGAACGGTTGGTGGATTGTTTGGTTTCATAACGCCTACAGTCAGCAGGTAAGCTATATCACGGACTGAACCCAAGACTAACGCCTGACAATGTTACACTGTCATAACATGACTATACTGCCACTAGTACTAATGTGACAAAACGAAGCACACATTGGTGCTGCTGCGTGCTAAGACAGCATTGTAATTTGTAATCCATTAACTGATCACTTGAACATGAACACAACGTTGTAAGAAGAATAAAAACACCATTAAGCCAAATCAAAGAATGTATCAGACAAAAATGTGAGGGGAAAAAACCCCACGGATACATGTACTAGAAAAAAACATCCAACACAACTAGTTGATACATTGTATATCCAAGAAGAAAATGTCAGAGAGCTTGTCCAACATACAACATACCACCTAGATATATATCTAGTGCATGTTTCTCTGGAGGATCCAAAACATAATAACCAATGGGGGTGGCTGGGTGGTAAGAATGGCACGATGATGTTCGATTTGTTCGACCGATGAGAAATCAGATGGGGAAATAAAATGAGATTTTTTGCTGGAACATGTTAAGCCCTAAAAGACAGGAGGTAACAAAAAAATAGAAGAGTCGCCAATGCCAGGCACAGCGATTTTGAACGATGCTAGACTGTCGAACATTGATACAGATAGCCCACACACTCCGATACATCCAGGGCTTTGGTTCGATTCCTAGGTCTGAAGGCTGCGCCTCTGCCAGCCGCACTCATTTTAAATGGTGCTAGACTGTGCGTATAACAAGACCCAGATAGCGCACACGCCCCGCTACACACTAGGTTCCTGGTCTGCTTTTTCTTTTCTCTGCATCACCACTCGATGACGGCACACGCCCCGCTACACACTAGATTCCTGGTTCGGTTCCTAAGACTGAAGATTGTGCCTCTGCCAGGCGCACTGATTTCAAATGGTGCTAGACTGTCGAGCATTGATGTGGATAGCACACACGCCCTTCTACACACTAGATTCCGGGTTCGGTTCTTAGTACTGTTGATTGTGCCTCTGCCATGCACACTTGATCTGGACAAACACACACCCCGCTACACACTAGATTCCTGGTTCGGTTCCTAAGACTGAAGGTTGTGCCTCTGCCAGGCGCACTGATTTCAAATGGTGCTAGACTGTCGAGCATTGATGTGGATAGCGCACACGCCCTGCCACACCCCAGATTCTAGGTTCGATTCCTAGGTCTGAAAGCTGGGCCTCTGCCATGCACACTTGATCTGGACAAACACACACCCCGCTACACACTAGATTCCTGGTTCGGTTCCTAAGACTGAAGGTTGTGCCTCTGCCAGGCGCACTGATTTCAAATGGTGCTAGACTGTGCGTATATCAAGACCCAGATAGCGCACACGCCCCGCTACACACTAGATTCCTGGTTCGGTTCCTAAGACTGAAGATTGTGCCTATGCCAGGCGCACTGATTTCAAATGGTGCTAGACTGTCGAGCATGCACATCTACCCACCACTGGAAGCCAGCCCGCCGGACCGGCTGAGTCAGTCAGACATGTCACCTCTTGGGGGGTTTTGTTTTGTTTGTGTGTTTGATTATCAGTTTTTATACCTTTTCACAACGCATGATGTAAAGCCTTTTTCGTGTGTGCACTATTTGTGGGGGGAATTTTATAAGGATTTATAACGTTAAAAGGTGTAACCTACAGTTCATTGTAAAAATGTTCTGGCAAAAGAGAATATTAATGCGCACAAAAAAAAAAATGTGCGGCGTGATGGGAAAAGGTTAATCATATCCGTTTCAGGACTCAAGTTTCCATAGTTTTTTTTTCTGAAGAACCTCAAAGGAAGATTAATCAACATTGTGTGTGCTTTATTTTTAATGACGTGTTCTGAAACAGAGGCAGAGAAATGTTGGAATCGGATCGGAGATAGAACCAGGAACTGACTCCCCGATAAGAAGTGGCGTGGTCTGTCGTTAGACCACCTTGTCCCATATTATCTTTAAATTTCGAAGAAAATAACACCATCATCATCATCAATCAACAACAATACAAGCATCTTCACCAACACCACCAACAACAACAACAACCACATCAAATACAACAATAACAGCAACAACAATACAGGCACCATTACTAGCAACAAATACAACAGCAACAACAAAAACAACAACCATACCATTAACATGAAAAATCCATTAATCCTTTTTTTTTTTTTACTAAAATCCCTCACTCAATAACATGAGATGAGAAAATAATTATACAAGCACAAGTGTTACTTAAAACTATACTCAAGTGATTCGATTAAAAAAATATTTTCCCCTATGAGAGAAAAACTGATAAATATTCCAATTTAACTGGATGTGTTTTAAAAAATATTCAAGGAATCACATTAGAGAGATAGATCGATATATAGAGATATATAAATAAAAAACAAAGAGAGGAGAGAGAGAGAGAGAGAGAGAGAGAGAGAGAGAGAGAGAGAGAGAGAGAGAAGGGGGGTGGGGAAGGGAAGGTTCACAGACAGACAAACAAAGACAGACATATGAAATGAAAAACATAATCACTAAGTTCCGGGCATCCTATATTTTTCAATGTAAATAAAATATTATGAATTGAAATCAAAATGTAACCTATTGGTTTTTATGACATTTCTAAGCATTGGAAAAAAGGGTTAAATGTCCTCAATATCATTACATTCTATCATTAAGCAGCTATCTCAATTGATCACCTGACTCTTTAAAGAGCTAGTGTATTATACTTTACCTTTTAATATTTCAAACAATACTTTAGCAACCATTCAATTAATCTCATTTTACGCTCTTAGGGGTGCTTAATCAAAGGACAAATAAACACCCAACTTCATGTTTGATAAAAATGCAGAACTATTACGTGACATAATACTTTATAGTAGCTACAGAACACGACATGTCTTATAGAAACTACAGACCACAGTATCTTTTTGTAGTCACAGAACACGACATATATTATTGTAGCTACAGAAAGCTACATAATTATCTTACAATAGCTACAGAACACGACATAATAATTATCTTACAGCAGCTACAGAAAGCGACATAATTATCTTACAGTAGCTACAGAACACGACATATCTTATAGTAGCTACAGAAAGCTACATAATTATCTTACAGTAGCTACAGAACACGACATACCTTAGTAGATATAGAAAGCTACATTATTATCTTTCAGTAGCTACAGAAAGCTACTACATTATCTCACTTTAGTAGCTACAGAACACGACGCATCTTATAGTAGCTACAGAAAGCTACATAATTATCTTACAGTAGCTACAGAACACAAACAGAAGAACACATATTCACAGCACTAGATCTATCTAGCAAACAACAAATCACACGTGTGTTTTATGTTACTATCACACAACACGACGCAGCATTGAGAGAGGTGCATTGCAAATCAGATCACTCGACACAATGCTTTATAGTATCAACAGGAAAAGAACATACTGTACATAGTAAGAGCAGAGACTGTAAACTATTTCACACTCTAATAGTGAGAGGTTTCACTGGGAGAATTTTGTCTATATGGGTTTTGCCTTTGGATAATTAAGGCTGTGCCTTCTTGCTACCTTAGTAAAAACTCAATCTGAACATTACTGAACCGCAATTTCAAGAAAGAAATAGAGTGAGCACGAATTTCACACTCTAATAGTGAGAGGTTTCACTGGGAGAATTTTGCGTAAATGCGTTAGGTAATTAAGGTGGTTCTTTCTTGCTTTAAACCTTAGTAAAAACTCAATCTGAACATTACTGAACCGCATTTTCAAGAAAGAAATAGAGATAGCACGCGTCACGCTGGATCTCCATATCAATAATACTGTGGGCCTTTTTTAGTGAGACGTCTCACTAAAATCTATTGTCTCTGCTAGCAAGCAGCACAACATTGGTACACCATTATGTATTCCACACCATATCGCACAAAACTTTATAGTACCTAAAAAACACATCATTCATAGGTACACGCGTATTTCAAAGCATGTCACACGACACAATACTTTATGGTAGTCGGTAGGTACAGAACACACCATTCAAAGGTACGCCATGCGTATTTCAAACAACATTGCACAACACAATACTTTATGATAACTACAGAACACACCATTTTATTAGTACATGGCCACATGCGTGTTTTGTTAAGCCTAGCTGTACCATACGATTGCCATTCTAAGTATGGCATGGTGCTTCGGGCGCCTACATCCAGTCATCTAAATTTCTTTTATACTTGCTAACCTTGAACACAAAAGGGCGGCTGGGACTAAGGACTGTGTAGATTATGATTGTATAAGGCGTTGAATGCCATGCTTGCAATGTCCAAACACTATTTACCATGTGCTCGAGACTGCCAACGCAATATTTTTTTTATGTTGTTGTGTGACTGGGCGACTGTTTGCTTTTGGGGGAGAGGAACAAGAAGGGTCACGATTTTGAATAACATAAAAATCTATAATCTGCCAAGTGTAGCAGTTTTGAAAGCTAAAATACTCGTGGTATACAAGTACTGGAAATAAACGCTGTAGACGGGAAAGTATGCACATTTTTCGTGACGTAGTGCAAGACATGTATACAATTATGTACTTCTATTGAGATGGGTTTACTTGAAGTGCTAATTTCTGTAATGTTTGTTTGTTTGTTGTTGTTGTTTTTTGTTTTGTTTTCTTTTTGGTGGAAAAAGGGGGGGGGGGGGGGGGGCATAACATAACTAATAGCACTGCACACCATAGTCAAAATGTTTCACCAAAAGTAAAACTAATGACAATGACGATGACAATGATGATGACAACAGTTGTGGCAAGGTTAATGATAATAAAAAAACCACATCATAATAATAAAAACAACAATAATAATAATACATGTAATCATAAAAATAATAATAAATAATATCGTAACACAAGGCTTTATTGTGCTAATAATAATAATAATGCTGCTGCTGCTACTAATGATGATGATGATGCTGCTGCTGATGATGATGATGATGATAAAATACCACCAACAATGCCGATGATTAATAATAACATGCACAATAATTTCATCACAAAAAAAATCACACCACGCATGTAGTAACACCCACACAAACACACTCTGCGATCACGATAAAGGTGTAAGTGTAGAGTGAGTACATTTTCTTCAAATCAAAGCATGTTTGTCGCCTGGCTCAAGACAAATCTAAAAACTAAGCAGCACAGCAGACTACTAGTACATCACAGGCCAGCCACTAGATCAAGTGCACGACACCAGGGGTCTTAAGTACAACGTTGTGGTAAGTTCACGACTCGTCGTTAGCCTCCTTATTTTGTTTATATCTTACGAGTACGACGAGTGGTAACCCTTCTATTTATTAAATCCTATGTCGAGTGTCATTAGCCTTATTTTCTGTATATATTACGAGTCGGAAGCGTACCACAACATTGCACTTACGACACCAGGTCTAGATAGTGTACGAGTGTACGCAGTACTTCAACGTCTATGTATATATGACAATAGCTGTGTATACCTTCTCCATGATCGCGTCGTCTTGGTCTTATGGGGACACAGCGCCAAATAGGCACCCCGACCTGCAGTCACACAGAGGGAAGAGCAAGGAATGAGAGTAGGAAAAAATGACATAACGTAAGAACAAAATTAAACACCTACCTAATCTGTGTGACTGTGTGAAATACTATTACGTTGCACTGTCATTTCGATGAGAGAGATTCATGTAGATCTATGGCACGATGTACAAAGGGGATATACAATTAGAATTCAGACTAGTTGATTTAAACTGGTTGCTTGTCCTTCATCAGTACATAACGTCTCACATCTTGATGTGCTGGCACACACGAGACAAGGCCGGGAGAGAGAGAGAGAAAGAGAGAGAGAGAGAGAGAGAGAGAGAGAGACAGAGAGAGAGATTCTTAAATTGTTTGTTGCTTAGTGCACAACGTCAACACAATAAAGGCAATATTTTTGGACGAGTCCCAAGACCAACATCTGACAATTTTACGTGCTTTCACACACACACACACAGACAGTCTACGGACACCATGACACCTGTGTCTCGACCAGTCACATTATACACGTACTCACACCAATCCAACCAACAGGGGACACAATTCGACAAATAAGATTTTTGTAATCGTGAGTTTCGAACCGAGGACACCCCGAGTGGGAGACCAACACTCTACTTCTTGTGCCAGTTCGCCCCCTCCCCCCTTTTCCTCCCTCCTTCCGATGACATAGCAGGAGTGAAGAGTCCCTGGGCAGGGGTGGTAATGACAACCAAATGTCAGCCCTCTTTGACATTTTGGATGAAAGAGGAACCAGTAATTTTTAGAGCCATATATAACACTTCACTGGCCGCATAGCGGACGGGTGTACTCAACATCACACGACCACCATCTCCTCCTCCTAACGTTCCCCTTCCTCCTCTTCTCCCCTGCCAGTTGCGATTGATTTCGATTATACGGGGAGATTCTCTAGCAAGCTCAAATCAACATTTTTTTTCTCTTCTTTTTTTTTATAATGAAAAATGAAATATTAAAAAAGACAAGAAAAGACAGGGAGGACAGAACGTGGGTGTGTAAAGTGCTGTTCACGTCCACGTCAGCAGAATTTAGACGGAAGGTAGGAATCTGATTTTCATAAAAAATAAATCTTTAATAATATCACATGGCACTTAGAGTAGCCACCCGGAGAGCAAGCCGCATATGGAAACAAACTTGACAAATGGAACTTTATTGTGTTAGTAATTGCAGTTCGTTTATTTGTTTAGTTGCTTAGCGCTCAGCGTCAGCACTATAATTATAGGCTATTTTGTGGACGGGATCCGAGACATACGCCTGACATGGTTACTTGCTGTGGGGATACCATGATTCTGTCTTAGCCAATCACATTAAACTGACACTGATCCAACCAGTAGGGAACGAGTCGTCGGAGCGGGGCTTGAACCACACAACCTCTGCGACGAAAGCCGATGTTTTACCCAGAGCTACCCCCCCTCCCCCACCCCAAACATTGCAGTACACTATCAATTAAATACAATAACTCATAACAGCAATAACCCCAGAAGACTTCCGTAGTTTTTCGCAGAAGGGTCCGTGGTTGGGGAAAAAAAGCCTGCCACGGATCACAACTCCGAGAAAGTAAAAAAGTACAAAATTGTAAAATTGCTTTACTCATGTGAGTAGTAGTTAGTACCAGCCGGCAGCCGATATCTAAAGTCCACTCATCACAGACTGTCACGTTCAAACAACACTACCTCTATCACCCCCCCCAAAAAAAAAAAAAAAATCTTCAATAATAATTATTACATGGCACTTAAGAGTCGTTAAGCCATATATGGAAACAAACTTGACAAAATGGAACTTTATTGTGTTAGTATTTGCAGTTCGTTTATTTGTTTAGTTGCTTAGCGCTCAGTGTCAGCACTATATATATAGGCTATTTTGTGGACGGGGTTCAAGACTAACGTCTGACATGTTTACTTGCTCCCACACACACACAGTGCGCGGATACCATGATTCTGTCTCAAATCCTAGATGTGTAAAATTACTTTACTAATGTCTCATGTAAGTAGCAGTTAGTACCGGCCAATATCTTTAGTCCACCCATCAAAGACTGTCACGTTCAACCAATACCACCTCTACCCCCCCCCCTTTTTTTTTTCTTCTGTCTCTCTCAGTAAGCAATCTCCCTATCAAATTTTTTTTTTTCTGTATCCTTTTTTCTGTCTCTCTCAGTAAGCAATCTCCCTATCAACACATTGTATTTATGCTCCCTATTATAATATTCGAGCAATATGTATCAGTATAGATCCATATATCTATATCCCACTCATCGCACTCTGTCACATTCAACCACAGCCACCTCTGCCTGTCTGTCTATGGCTCTGGATGGTTCATGCTCTCGCTCTCGCTCTCTCTCTCTCTCTCTCTCTCTCTCTCTCTCTCTCTCTCTCTCTCTCTCTCTCTCTCTCTCTCTCTCTCTCTCTCTCTCTCTCTCTCTCTCTCTCTCTCTCTCTCTCTCTCTCTTTCTCTATCAATTATACACAACAACAAAAAAGAGAGAGAAAAAGAAACCCCAGAAAAAAACCCACAACAGAAGCAACACAATTAAGTAATTGATCGACCCCCCCTTCCCCTATACATTTCTAGAAAAAAAAGCAAATAAACAAGACAGAGCAAAAGCAAATAAACAAGATTTAACCACCTCGTCACAGCATTTGTATAATGTCCTATTCCATTTCTAAAATACAATAAATTTAAAGTGTCTCAGAAATTGAGATAGAACATAACATAACGAATGTGACACCATACTGATACATCCCTGTCGGTCCGATAGTAACAATTCACACAAACTGACATTCGTGAGGTGACATAATAAAAAGATTGTATCTACAGTTTTGAGATTATCAGAAATAACAGAATGAAACGGTAATGCCCAAACAGATAAATATGAAAAAAAAAATAATAAAAAAAAAATGAAAAAAAAATTGTAAAGGATTGGCAGCCCTTTTATAAACATAAAAGAAACATTAGGACTAATGACCTAATCATAAATATGTAAGTGGTAGTCCCAATATTTGATTGCGCTTTTCTCCAATGTACAAAACGTAGATAGAACCTTTTTGTGTGTCACCTCGCGCATTATGAAACCAGTATGGGTGACTGACCTTGACCTCCGCCTCGTGCTCTAGTCGACTGCGCAGCTGCGCGCGCCGGTCCTGCGCCTTGACGAGGGCGTGCTGCAGCAGCAGCTTCCGGTTGAGGATTTCGTGCCGCTCCTGGAGGATGTCAGCCTTGGCCTGGTCCCAGATGTCGGCCACCCACTCCAGACGCTGTAGGAGACAACATAGGAAAAGAAGGTTTATAGAGACTGGAAGCAACACAGTGCTGGGTTTGTTTGTTAACGACATTGGTAACCATTGATCAAATGATAGATAGAATTATGAATATCGCTGAATGGTGGAAGGGACGATGGCACTGTAGCTATATAGGACCCCCCAAGAGGAACATTGATGTCTTACATCCAGAGCACAGAGAGAGAGAGAGATAGAGAGAGAGAGAGAGAGAGAGAGAGAGAGAGAGAGAGAGAGAGAGAGAGAGAGAGGGGGGGAGAGAGGGGGGGAAGAGAGACATTGAGAGAGACAGTGAGAGAAGGAGGGGGATGGGGAAGCACATAACACAAACAACGGTTGTTGTGAATACTGGAAACCATTGACCTAATAATAGAATATAAACTGAAAGTGTGAACTAGACAAAATAACAGCTGGTGATATCACTGTTGAAAACACAGAGAGGCTGCAACCATTTAGATATAGGATCATCCAGGGGAACACCCATTACATTAAGGTAGATTAAACTGACCAACATAACACACAAAAAAGTGGTCGCATGATTGTATGGCAGGGTGTCATCCCTGTAGATGTACTATTATAATATTCAACCAAACCTGCCTAATTCATAGAAAATATTTCTCATAAACCTATCACCTCCATTACTAAGCAGCAAATTAAACTGCCAAACAAAAAAGTGAAAACAAACGGGCGCGTGATTGTACAGCCGGATGTCACCACTGTCCAATGTTCTATGAAATGGATCAAAGGCGTGTAAGAAGATAACGATTTACACTTAACAATACTCTAAGTGGACACTGCACATAACATTAATTTTACACTGAGCTACTAAATTAGTCCAATTGCTACTCTCAATCGAATCATATCCTTTACTCAACAGCAGTTTGAACGTATGACATAAAAAAATCAAACCAACGGGCGCATGTATTTGCAGGGCATCGTCGCTGTACAATATTGTATGGCATGGCCATAGTTATCGAAATAGTTCTCTTAAACCTATCACATCCATTACTAAACAGCAGATTAGACTGGCCGGTGTAAAAGAAAGTAAACAAACGGGCGCATTATTGCACGGTATAGTCACTGTACAATTCCGATGGAATGGATACGACGTGTAAACCATAAAGACCGCAATTTGACGAGCCGACAGACACATTCAGCTGTCATAAACCCAAAGCTGCCAACCCAAAAAGTCAATTAAAGTGTTCAGTTTGACCCAAAAAGGCTATTGATTGGGTCCGTGTCACCATACAGCAGTGATGCCTAGTTGCCAACACGAAAATTATTTTTGGGCAGTTTTGCATAAATCGGCGTATATTTGCCATATAGCGTACAAAAACATTAACCCTTGATTGACTTTCACTTAACTCTGACCCGCCAACATTAAAAAAAAAACCTCCCCCTGAAAGTTCGTTAAATTATAGACAATTTTTATCACTGAAAATTTGGCGGTTGAGACAGGAGTCCTGGTATGATGGTATCCGCGTAAAATTGCCAGACATCAATTCGGGGACTCGTCAAAGAAACATGTACATCCAAATTTCTTAGGTTGGACGCTAAAACAAAGAATCCACAACACACCAAAGAACCATCCCTTTTTTGTCAACACGTTGGCGGCCGTATAACACATTAATCTGTGTTGACCTTCCGTGTTGTGACAAGGGCAGAGGGTCAGTGTGGTAGTGGTGAATGGTGGGCCTCGGTCATCTGTCATACATGCACACTGATGGAAACTCGGAAAATATGGTGCAGTTACACACATAGATAACACACCGAGATAGAGAGAGAGGGATAGAGAGAGAAGGGAGAGAGAGAGAGATAGAGAGAGAGAGAGAGAGAGAGAGAGAGAGAGAGAGAGAGAGATAGGAGGCGCTAGAATTATGTCACAGATACACACAGAGAATAAAACGGTAACTAGATAGATAGATGGATAGATAGATAGATAAGATAGATGTATAGATAGATAGATAGATAGATAGATAGATAGATAGATAGATAGATGGATGGATACATAGATAGATGGCGGAGTTGAGTTGGCTTAACGTCCAACATCAGCGCTATATAGACTATATTGTGGGCGGGCCCGAAGACTGACGTCTGACAATTTTATGTGCTGCATCACACGAGACAGGGCGGGGATACAGAAAATCAGAAAATGTTAGAGGAAATAAGGAGGGTGACATGAGAAAAAGAAACCATAAGTATATTACAGTATCGTTTATCACCATATCGTTGGTAACAATCTGGAAGTGTCTAACAGTACGACAGCTGACTCAGTCCATAGAACACTGGGCTCCTTCTCGGAAGTCCCCGGTTCGAAGCCCACGATTGGGCATAAATCACCCCCCCCCACACACACACACACAAAAAAGGCTTATAGGATCGGTGTTCGTCGTGGAATATGTGCGGCTGATACAGACGAAGATGTATTTCATGTTTTATTTTGTACTGCTATCCTCGCTCTATCTCAGAGAGGCAGGGCGTAAAACTGTCAGATTCTGGTTTTAGAGTTCGTCCGCGATCTAGCCTAGTTACAAGTCTAAGATTTATAATCTTTGAAATGTCTACCCATAGAAAACATATTCCATCTCTGCCTGTCTGTCTGTCTTTCTCTATGTCTGCCTCCCCCACCCTCTCTCTCTCTCTCTCTCTCTCTCTCTCTCTCTCTCTCTCTCTATCTATCTCTCTCTCTCTCTCTTGCATAAGAGCTCTTAGGCAAATAAACACAGAAACATACTCAAGACGGTACCAAATTGCAATCGAACATACTGTATATAGACATCAGTGACCACTTACCCTGATAGTGTGAGCTAATAATGTGAGCGTGTGTGAGAGTATGTGTGTGTGAGCGTGTGTGTGTGAGTGAGAGTGTGAGCGTGAGGAGAGGACAAGGAAAGAAAGAGAGTATAAGAGTATTACATTATCGTTTATCACCATATCACTGTTTCTGTTTACAACCAGGAAGTGTCTAACAGTAAGTCGATAGAGTACTGGGCTCCTACTCGGAAGGTCCACGGTTCGAAACCCACAATCAGGCAAAATTCATTTGTCAATTCCACCATCTAGAGAACATTTTCCTACTCTATATGTCTGCCTCTCCCTCTCACTCTCATATTAAGAGCCCATTAGTAGGAAAAAAAGAAACTACTCATAGCCTTGTTATCGTGCATGTATGTTAGCATCACTGAAGACTTACCCTGGTCCTTAGGGCCGAGAATGCGAGCGTGCAACTGAGCTTGTGTGTGAGCATGTATGTGAGCATGTGAGTGTAAGAGCGTGTGTGTGGGCTTGCATATTGTGAACATGTGTGTGTGTTTGTGTGTGAGTGTGCATGAGAGAGTGTGAGAGTGTGAGAGTGTGAGGGTGTGTAGGTTATTGACCAAGTTGGTAGCACGCGGCTTATTTCTTAGCGAGAAAGCCCTGACTAATCAATGAATTGGGTGGCTGGCTCACGCAAGAGCTGGAGATCTAAATTTGTCAGACCTTAGACTTGAGACGCGTTACCGTAAAGGAGCCTCATAGGGTTCTAGAGCACGTTAAACTAAGAGAGAGAGAGAAAGATAGCTAGATAGAGAGAGAAAGAGAGAGAGAAAGAGAGAGAGACAGAGAGAGAGAGAGAGAGAGAGAGAGAGAGAGAGAGAGTTGGCAAGTTGCGCACAAGTGGCAGATCTGGAGCATAAATTTTTCAGACGTTAGTCTTGAGGCTAATCATGGTAGAGAGATGGAGCGTCTCTCCCACAAAGACTCCTGATTGGGAAAGCTCTGCGTGTGTAGGTTATTGACTGATTTGGCTGAGAGCGGTTTATTTATGAGGGGACCAGCAGCCAGCGATGGCTGATTGATCAATGAATGGGGTGAAAGGCAGGCAGATACACTCACTATTTATGGAGGCTATACGACCGCACAGTTACACGTCTTTCTCATTAAATTGCCGCCCGCTTCCCCTTTCAGACGCCAAAGAATGGAGACTAGAGGCCTCGTGAAAACGGGGCCTTTCTCGAAAACGAAGTCTATAGGTATTGGAAGATGCAACGCCGTCCAATCGTAACTCAATGTTAGAATCCCGCAGCCAATGATCGGTAAGAAAAGCACCTGCCTAAGCGGCGCAATTATGTCATACGTTATCGTCATGTGGATGGCAAAGCCTGTAATGAAGGAGTAGGGGAGAGTAATTGATGGTGGACACAATTCAATGACAGTAGAAAAGAAAGAGTTAGAAACAGGATTCCGTGTGTAAGTGGAACATACTTGTCCTGTCGATAAGTTTCTCTTAAATTATTCCCTTTGTGTGTGTGTGAGGGAGAGAGATAGACACAGAGAGAAAGAGTGAGAGAGAGAAGGAGAGAGAGAGAGAGAGAGAGAGAGAGAGAGAGAAAGAGGGAGAGAG
>RQTK01000937.1:66768-76768 GCA_003991915.1 Elysia chlorotica
AAAAAGAGAGGGGTAAGGGGGGAGGGGGCACACTATAAATAAATAGTGCACGCGACAGCGCTTACTAAGACAGTACTAGTTGCCGTGGAGGATGCATTGATTGGTGGTTAAAAATCGTTTCTTCTTTTTTTTTTTTTATAACATACTACACATCTATTTTCCCTAATTGATAGATCACATGAAATGATATTATAAAAAAAAAAAACTACTTGTGACCGAATTAGATCTGCTCCCCTATTCAATAACTGCTAAGTTTTTATCGACCAGGTTCTCATCACGCGTATGTAACCGTTGGGTCGCTGTCGGTATAACGAGAAGGGTTGAGTGAGCTGATTTCTTTTCGCCAAACGTTGGCTGAGATTGAAATGGTGTTAGACGTTTAAAAAACAACCAAACGACCTAAATATTGTTTTTGTTGTTGTTGTTATTGATCCAGCGATGTATAGGCTTTAGCCCTTTGGTCTAATGCTATGTAGTGAAAGATGCACGTTTTCTTTATCTGCTGAGTAGTTGCGTAGAGTGTGTTATATGGGTTTGCTCTCAGAGGAAGGAGGGAGGTTCTTATGACATTCAGTTAAGAGCATAAAAAAGGTGGTGTTCCACCTAAAAATACATGTGGCCCCAGAGAGGGCACATAGAAGGAAATCGAGGCTGCACTCTGTTTAGATGGAGGTTCAGTTGTATGTGTCCATTTCTAAGTCGGACGATTGTGGATTGATCTTTTCTGGTGAAGAAGATCTTATCAAGTGGTTTTGGTGCGTTCATGTGTTTAAAGATTGGTGCGTTCATGTGTTTAAAGACTCCTCTTCTTGTCTTACCCATGGCCCATCTGTCCATCCAATATTGCTTTAGGTGTTTTTTTATTATTTGATTTGCAGTGTTTAGTGTAACAGGTGTGTCTGGTTGTTCCTGTCGAGATCCCTTTTCGCCAGTATGTCATTTCCAATGTGTGTTAGGGTGTCCTGGGATCCATTGCATTGTCAGGTTGATGCCAAAGGATGCCATGAGATGGTGAGAGCGTGCGTTGTATCATTGTTATAAAATTTCGTTGTCCATATTCTCTAAGGCTTGTAATACTGATCGTGAATCAGTGAAAACCACAGTATTTCGTCGAGGGGTATGTGTAAAAAATGGTGCTAAAATGGTAGGGTCTGTTTCAGTGACTTCAATATTGGAAACCCATGACCATAAAACATTCAACACTAATTCCCACTTAGAATTTTTCCAGAAACAAAAAAAACCCGTAAAACCCTGAACAGAGAGAGAGAGAGAGAGAGAGAGAGAGAGAGAGAGAGAGAGAGAGAGAGACTGGGCCAGTAGATCGATATGGGTCAAGCCTCCCATTAAATCGATCGACACGTTTTTTTTTTGCTTGTCTTGGTCAGGCCTCTAGCCACCCATGACAACTTGAGACCTCATAGAGGATCGAAGCGTGTTTGAGTGAAGGAGTCAGTTAGTAAATGAGTGAATGAATGATTGAATGAATGAATGAATTATTGCATGAGTGAGTGAGTGAATGAGTATGTGAATAAGTGAGTGAGTGAATGAGTATGTGAATAAGTGAGTTAGTGAATGAAGGAGTGAATGAGTGTGTGAGTGAGTGAGTGAGTGATTCACTAAATGCACACACCAGGAAAGGTATATACATGTACAAATTGCAGAGCTGCCAACCTAGGCTGACACCTGCCAATTTTCTCTAACTCAACGAAACATTCAATCGTGCACCCAAAGTAGACATAGGGCTGTGTAGAGATAAGCAGAGCTGTCAAACTAAACAAAACGAAAAAATACGACAAACAGTCACTAATACGAATCCGAACGTTTAGTTTGGTTGGTGGTTGGTTGGATGGGTGGGTGGTTGGTTCCCTTAACGTCCAACCTCATCACTATACAGGCTACATTGTGGGCGACCCCACGTCAACGTCAGACAATTTACACATAGATGGGTGGTTCTCATGTTCTCATAAGACGAAAATTACCAGCCAATCCATATCGTGGGCGGGTCTCAAGAATTGTGCATGGCAATTTTACGTCCTGCGACACAGAGACCCAAGAGGTACACACCAGATACGGTATAGAAAAAGCAGAGATGCCAATTAAAAAAAAACAACAACAAAGAAAATAAACAAGAAAAAGTTTCCAGAGTGTACATTTTGGTATGGATGGTTGGTATCTTAACGTCCAAAGTCAGCAGCTAAGCTATATAGTGGACGGATTCTAAGACTAACGTCTGACAGTTTTATGTGCTGCCACACAGAGCTAGAGACAGTACGAAGAATACCATGGCTCCTGACTCAGCATGACATAATAGAGCGATACCGTCCCAACCAATTAATTAATTGATATAAGGTGACGAAATCCAACACCTTAAATCAATTTCCCAAATCGTGGGTTCCGAAATGGGGACCTCCCGATTTGGAGCGCAAATCTGTATACCACTTACTTCGCCCCCCTCGTCCCCACCCCGCCGAAAAAAAAAATTATAAAATACATGTAGTCACTTAAGGATTAGCCCAACAAGAGTAAGAAAATACGCTCTAACAAATACACTTTTTTGGGCAAGATATTGTCATTTTTGGACTTAGCCCTAAGGAACGTTTATGTTCTTCTAACACTATACGGGTGGGGGTGTGGGGCATTAGAAGTCTGTCGAGCGTAGCAAATAAGGTTTCCGCTATAAAATAATAAAAAGGAATAAAAGAATTATATTTCATTCTTTCCATTCATTATTCAGCATTCCGTCCACCCTTAGAACCTGGAAAACGCCTTTCCTGCCGGTGTGCTATGCCGGAGACTTAAGTGTACTGGGTGCATTGTGAAGAAACTGTAGGGGTTGAATAAAGAATAAATCTAACACACCGTGTTACTGGAGGATTAAGGAGGAGGAGAGGTGGTGGAGAAGGTGGAGGATGAGAAGGAGGAAGAAGAGGAGGAAGAGGAGGGGAGGAGGAAAATAAGGAGGAAGAGGTGGTGGAGAAGGAGGAGGAAGAAGGGGAGGAAGATGAGGAAGAGGAGGGGATGAGGAAGAGGAGGGGATGGGGAGGAGGAGGAGGAGGAGGAGGAGGAGGAGGAGGATAAGAAAAAGGATGTAAACGGCATTCACAAGGTCTGCACAATTTCTAATTTAAAAGAATAAAAAATAGAACCACGGGAATGTCAACATGGTGTTGAAAAATCAGCAATGCGGTTTTCAGGACGTTTCGAATCAGACCTGCAGGTAACCGAACCACAATTATTGTCACCTGGTATTGAAAGCTACAACCTTTACCACATGACTGGCCATCATTGTTGGAAATGACAACATAGCCAGCAGCCCTACGTGTCAATCACTACATCAACCTACTAGCTCGCTCGATTATCATGTTGCGATCCTTAATCTGAGTATAAGTTATATAGGATAATTATGTATACAATCCTTGTCATTTCAATTGTAGAACCGATATAGATCTCGATAATTATCAGACGAACAGTTCACTAACCAGAAGAACCTTCTCACCTGGAGTTGAAACTACAGTTACACCTTCAAGTTTAACATCGATGGAAATGACACATCCTCGACCTAGCTAACAAAAGTACTTGTCAATCACTACATAAACCTGTAGGCAGTAGGCTATTTCTAGCTAGCTCGGTTATAATCTTGAGCACGATCTTCTTTCTTTCTCTAAGCTCTAAAAGTTATATATTGTAACATCTGCGAACGTCCTTTGTAATTCCCATTGTAAAAGCGACATAGATGTAGTATCGGCAGATCAGCAGTTAGATAGAAGTACCTCTTCACATTGTAGTTGACGACTACATCTATATCTTTAACACTGAATAATAGTATATTGAATTGGCCAGTTTTTACACCGATGGAAGCGACAGAGTCTCGACCCACCAACACCCTACTCTACAATCACTTCATCAACACGAACTCGGTCATAATGTTGAGATCCTCATTCTATATTAACTCGTTCTGGGTAATCTATAATTGCACAGTGCAAAATGTTTATATCGTTATTTTTTTATTGTAAAACGTTGGGAATATTAACAGACCAGCACCGAATCAAAGGCCTGTTCTCAGCTTGAATTGAAAAGGAGATCTAGATCTAGACCTTTAGCACAGGACATCATCTCGAAACACATAGTAACTTTTCGGAGTACTGGTGAAATTAAAAACCCTCGAGTCTCCATCCAACGCTCTACCGCTACCAGTCAGTCACTACAAAAACAAGTACTGTGCTGAAGCTAGTTCGATTATAATTTTGCTACCCTTATTCTGTCTCTGAAATAAAATTGGTTCGATAGCTTAATGTTGCAACAGTAATGGAAAACAGTGTTTATAAATTTCACAGAAAAGCCCATTATAGATACTAACAGATTAACATTTATAACCAGAAGTATATTCTCACCTGGATTAGAAAGCAGCATCAGACTTTTAACACTGAACATCGTCTCGATTCACAGAATTTTAGTTCACGGGTTGAAGAGGCAGCTCTCTAGTCTCAATCTAGCGCAATACTACTACTACTTGTCAATCACTACACCAACATGCTTGTACTGTAGCTATCTCCACTAAAGTCCAGTAAACTGGTGTGATTGTCACTCTGTCTCGAGCCATATGGGTGGTCGATATTACGTTGTGACTTTGTAAGTTTGTAATGTTCAGTGCAAAACGCTAAGAGTATTAACAAAATGAGCAGCAGCTAAGTAGCGGCATGTCCTCACCTTTAACACAGGAAATAAATTTTGATCAGTAATATCACTGTTGGAATAGGCAGCTCTTGAGACTCCATTTAGCAGTCTAGCATAGCACCCTACAATCACAACACTACCATGCTTGTACTGTACCTAGCTCGACCAAACTGGTGCGATCGTCATGCAACATTCTAGCTTTAAGTAAACGCGGATTGCCTGACAACAGGTCGAAAATATTCGAACCGAAACACGTGTTTTCAGCTTGCATCCGCCTTGGCTGTCTGACTGAAGCAAATTTTCAATGAGTTTGTAGAGGCGCCCACAAACATAGTCCTAACTACTAGCAGAGCAGTAACATGATATAGATTATCTACTACCGACATAAAAGGGTCATAAGTATAACTCTCCAGTAGCCTGCGTCACTTAAAAAGCCTTCTTATTCGTATACTTCTTACGACGGGTTGTAAGCAACTGCGAATGTTGTACTTACGGCTCAAAACGCATATCAGGGTAGATCGAATGAACCAGGAGTAAGAAAAATGTAGACGCCACACATGGGCGTCTATATTACAATACTCAAAATCTTCAGAATAACCGAAGGGCAAACAGAACCTCATGTCCCTATGGGGGGAAACTCGAAAATTAACTAGATTCTAGATCTATATGTAGATGAAAAGTAAGAAACCCGCTCGAGGCTAATTATAGGAGTACAGACTGTCACCGCGACTACGTAACAGGACTAACAGGGAGGGTGTCACCAACCCCTAGGCCAACTATACTGTATGTAACACTTTAAAACAGGTCCGCTATCTACCGCCGTCCACTCTAACAGGTCCCGTGTATATATACCACTGTCCAAGCCACCCTAGTCTGACCCTCAGTCCCCTCAGACCCTCATGCTGCAGGTTTTGCGATTGGCACGATCGTAGCGGGTGACATCATCACGCCCCCTACACATGGCGTTATCAGAACGCTCATTAACACATATGTCTATTAATAGCCATCTGTGCTCATTAATTAGCTCCGTAAGTCTAAGAGTAAGGCTCTCTGACGCTGGTGCGGATTCACTTCCCAGTGTCTTGGTTTTCGATATGGGACCCTTGATCGCAAAGCCCCGACTACAGTTTACCCTGTGTCCAACGAGGCGGCTCGCCCTACCTGTTAGTCTAGCACCCCTTGGCCTTCATAACTGCGAGCTGCCAACCTTGCATATACACACACACACACACACAAAACCCCAACAAAACCAACCAAACAACAAACAAATTAATGTACATGTATACGCATACGCATTAATTTTTTTTACACCTTTTCACCTAAATAATGACACCTTAAAGACCTAGGAGGCGTAAAATTAGGAGAACTCTACCAAAACGAATCCGAGGCAAATTGGCTCAAGTAGTAGGCCGTTGGTTACCCAATTGAGAAGCCCACGGTTCGAAACCCACGTTCGGTTGATGATATTTCATCCCTTACTGGCTGTGTCGGTGTTCGTTATCATCATGTAGGCGACAGACAAAAGTCATGGTATCCATATGCTGTCTTGGATAGGTATTCTACAGAGAATCCGACCACGCTTCCTTTTCAGGCGTATAATTGGCAGTATTAAGCAAACCTACTAAAGTACCAAAGCACTGCTTGGCGTGGTGGTTGTCAACCCTCTGCCTTTGATTCAACCGTCACGTTTTTATGACACCCTGCAGCCCAATGACTAAGCTTACAGACATCATAAGACCATGTTGTGTGTTAGCTGTAAGCTGAACGCGACAGTGCGACACACACGCTACCACTACAATGTTATTCGACTGGTCCATTTAATGTGACCAACTGAGACAGGAGTCGTGGTATCCCCACCATGTCTCGTGTGTGGCAGCACATACAATTGTCAGACGTCGGTCTTGGGGTTTATCCACAATATAGCCAATATGGTGCGGATGTTGGACTCAACAAAAACATCGACTGGGACGAGGTGGATAAATGCCGAAGGTCCCCGGTTCGATCCCCGACTCCCCGAGTGGACCGCCTTGTTCCGCTACTACTAACCTTGACTAGGTGTCAGTATAATGTGACCGGTTGAGAGGGGACGCCAAACGTCAGCAACTATGCTATATCGTGGACGGATCCCAAGACAGACGTCTGATAATTTTACGTGCTGTCACACCAAGACAAAGTCGCCGTGTAATACATGACTCTTTAGATTGATTTATAATGTATTGCTGGTGAAAATTTTAAAAAAGCATAATGTACAAAGTTTACAATCTCTGTAAAAAAAAGAACCCCCTCCCTGTCCCCCTCTCTCTCTTTCTCTAACACACACATAATCACACCAGCATCTCCTCTTCTCCTGCCTCCCCACCCCCTCCTCCACACACATACACACACAATACAAAATAATGTTCTATAGGGAGGCAAATATCCACCACGCCAGCAGCTTACCTAGCGGATTAATCGAAACCGCCAGCAAAAAAGTCTGGAAGTTACATTGGATGCAGTCTAGATATCATCATTCTGTCACTTCGTGAGTCCACGTGAGTCTTGCGACACTATTACCCACGACAGTTTTCAGCTTTCACCACACAGCAAAAAAGGTTGAGAACAGTGGGTTTTTCTTAAATTCCAAATCAAACTGAAGTGAACGCTTAACTCATCTCAGCATAGCCAATACAATCATTGGGTCTCAACACATTTGGTCTTATGCCATTGTAATAGAAGTCCTGATACAACCGACCATAATTATAACCCTTCGCTGCCCTTTAACAAAACTCGAGGTAGGATAATAATCATACAGTTCAGGTTGCCGACGACAAGATAACGTCTTGGGTTGACAGACAAAACGTGGAGGTGTAGTTATACGATGCATGTATGTACTTCTATATTTTTTCAAACAAGTTTCGATCTAAATCAGGGCCCCTAGCACCACTGATGCCATCGAAAAATATCCGGTACACAATGTATCACTTGCAGCGAGTAGATCTAGATCTATAATTATAGCTTAAATCGAACATATTTAAAAAAAATGAACAAATTAAATAGATTACACAAAATGACGAGATACTAAACCAAAATGGCCTTTGAATACCATCAAAGACTTGCCAGTTTGAAAAGACATATCCTAGAAGCAAAACTGGGGGTAAAGCGAAGACAGAGCAGATCTACAAAAAAGTAAACGGATGACATCAGCGTCTGGTTACAAAGGAGGATCGCTCAAGACAGAGGACTCTTCAAACAGATTGTACAGAAAGTTACGTCAGACACTACTTACAAGCCAGCATAATGATGATGATGAACAAATTAACAATCAATAGATCTCAGTAGGTTGGGATCCAATGTAAAAGCCTTTGTTAACTGGTACAATTATACACTGTGACACACAACGTTCGGTAGATCTAACACTAAAGTGTATAGATGTAGATCTAAATCTATAATCTTGGTTGAATCCGTTATTAGAACCAACAATCTCAGTACGTTTGGATTTAACACACAGCAGGTAAAAATATATCTAAATCTGAATCTATAATACTGAATATAATAATTACCTTGAAGAAAACTTTTGAGCATAGCACAGTTTAAATCGAATGCTAGAGTCCGGGTGAGTCCCAAACCACTGATGCAACACAATGTACAACAAAACGTGCTGTTGGTCTAGATCTTATATCTTTCTAATGTATAGTCTATAATACCTCGATCGAACCGATGCCAATTAACAACCCGCTTGTCTCGGTGCCATGGCAAGGCAAGACCATCTAGAGGTATATACATGAACAAGGCCGGACTCGGCTCAGATTACACCAATTTGCAAGCCATGCTATGCTATCTAGACAGATCTACCCGCAGACTGTGCCGGCTACTTATAATAGGCCTACTACTTAATAACCCCCGCCTGTTTATGGCAAGCAATTTAGGGCTACCAATTGTACACCCAAACAATCGTATTTGTAACGCGTTGAGTTGAGTTGAGTTGCTAAACGTCCAACGTCAGCAATATATATATAAGCTTTAAAGTGGACGAGCTCCAAGACTCACATCTGACAATTTTATATGTTGCCACACACGAGACAGAGCGGGGAGACCTCGACTCCTGTGTCAGCCGGTCACATTATACTGACACCGACCCAACCAGCTTTCAGAGGACAAAATTGGACAAATACAATTTTTGCTGATAGTGGGATTCGCACCGCGGAGCTCCCGATCTGGAGACCAACGCTCTAGCGCTTGAGCCAGTTTGTCGCCTAATATAGAGTTGTTGGGTTGGCAGCTCTGATTTTGTAGTCATGGTCATTGGGTGATCATAGAGCTTGTAAAGATGGTTCTTTTCAACCGGTTTTTCAGATGGAAATAATGACACAGTCCATGTTTAATTTGAAGAAGAAAATATGATATACACAGAATGAAAGATCAACCAAACTTTAAAATTATGTTTTCTCAAAATGTGACTTGCTTTTTTTCGTCCACAACGCTCTTCGGGTACCATTAATTACTGAGCGAATGGGTTGGCAGCTCTAATAATTCCACAGTACGGCTGCAGCATGAAGGACAATCACAGTTACACGCACGGGAGATTTTCAATGGAGCGCGCGGGTCTCTCTTTGGTTGGTTGGGCGAGTAGGGCCGGTCGCGAGTCGAAAACAGAAGGGGTCGTAAGTACAATGTCACCAAAGCCTTTTCTATTTCTTAATACTATTTTTGCGACGAGTTGTAAGCTACCGCGACGTTGTACTTACGGGCCCAGGAGAAAATAAAGGAGAAAAAGAGAGCCTTTCAGAAGTAAAATAATGCATAAAAAATAATAATATAAAAAAAGAATAGAGAGAACAGAATTCCCATGGGTAAAAATGAACACACCAAGCAGTGAACACACTAACCGCACGTTGGCAAAAATATGAATATTTTACAGTATTAGGAATCGAGTTCACCGAGAGTTGCGGGACGTAGTTAGGAGTCTCATTTAACATCCAATTAAGGTTCAAGTTAGCTCATCAAGCACGCAGATTGAGTAATGCATGCTGAGCTATGCAGCTTATTCCAGTCTTTACAAGAGAGCATAATGTGCACACACAAAAATGGAGAAAAATAAGTTAAATCTTCTACAACATTACATTTGACCTTACTCCTTGTTAAACATTTCTGATGTCTTTTAGTTAAGTAAAATATTTTTTTTATTAAATCTCCTAAGAGCCGTTTTGGCATGCTGTAAAATTAATGTAATACATTGTATAATAATGTACATCAAAATGCCAACGCTGACTTTCAGTCAAGTTTTATTGGAACAAGCATGAAGAGTTAAAATGGGCGTTTAGCTCTTGGTTGACGCTTACTGTAATAG
>RQTK01000937.1:80387-91345 GCA_003991915.1 Elysia chlorotica
GTGTGATAAAACACTGCACTTTTTAAATCTTAATCCTTTGTTTATAAAGACAGCCAACGACCTCAGCAGCCAACCAACCTTACTTGTTTCTAAGGTCAAAAAGTGTAAGAAAATACATATAGAAAAGGTTGGCAAGGATATCGCACGATGATTAACAGCCAGTGTTATTGTGACAATAGCAGTAATTACAGTACGTGCAACACGGGTGGTTATATCCATCAGTGATCAATAACTATAGCTTCGCTCGATGAAAAGTGCAAAAAATACAATGAAGGTTCACAGTTCCAGTTTAAAAGTAAATAATATCGATATCAATCCCTCTTAGCAAAGAGACGGACATAGCACAAGGGTAAACAGCCAGGATAAAAACTGTGTCAGCGTTAGTATGGAGATTGTACATGTAGTTATTACAGTAAGGTATAATGAGTAAAAATAACCATGAATAATGTGAAAGCCTCGCTCGATAAGACGCCCTTAGTGCAAACAAACGCAGAGCGGTGCATTGTACCACATTGCATTTCTGTTACGACTGTATTGGCAGAATAGAAAGATCTCTCTACCTCTCTAAGCCTCTGTCTCTCTCTCTCTCTCTCTCTCTCTCTCTCTCTCTCTCTCTCTCTATCAGCTTCTCTCTATTAGTTTAAAGTCGCTTAAGGTTTCCTAGGAGCAATCTTCATTTACGACGACGGGTTCCAAGACTAACTTTCTGTTAAAGTTACGTGCCTCTACACATAGAAAGAGAAAGGGGAACCTAGGCTCATATCTCAGGCGGCCACATGATACAGACGCATGACACCGATCCAACAAGTAGAGAAAGAAATCCGAGATATACAAAATTAATTTTAACTGTGATTTTCGAACCGGGTACCTTCCGATTAGGAGCTCAACCCTTGACACCACGCCAACCAGAAGGGGACAAAATCAGGTAACCCCCCTCCCCGTAGGCCACCCCCGCCACCCGGTTGCGGTAGTTATTACCTGTCCACGAGTGATATGATTGTAGCCATCAATACAGCTTAGTTCGATTAGGCGTCCCGTGTCAATGTGTGTAAACAAACGGAGTATCCCATTCCCGTGATAATACAGTAATAAATACATAAAATGCAAATGGAAATGGGATGGGAAAGGTGGAGAAAGAAAACAAAGATACAGAGAGAGAGAGAGAGAGAGACAGAGAGAGAGAGAGAGACAGAGAGACAGAGACAGACAAACAGACTGAAGAGAATAGCGTTTTAGAGAGAAATAGAGGGAGATAGAGAGAAATATAGAGATGGACAGAGATGGAGTGAAAGAGAGACACAGCAAAAGAGAAGAGAGTGAATTAGAAAAAAAAAGAGAGAAGTGAGCGAATTAGAAAGAGAGAAGAGAGTGAATTAGAAAAAAAAGAGAAGAGAGTGAATTAGAAAAAAAAAAGAGAGAAGTGAGCGAATTAGAAAGAAAGAGAGAAGAGAGTGAATTAGAAAGATAGATAGATGAACAGACAGACAGACAGATAGAGAAAGACATTTATACACACACACACACACACACACACAAATACATACACTTATACATTGCAGCCTACTAAACTACACACTTTTACATTGCAGCCTACTAAACTTGCTATCTTTGCAAACGGACCTCAGCTGCTATTGAACCATTGTTACAGCCTTAAAGGCTATCACTGCAGTGAACTAATCCTGTAAGGGGTAACAGTTACAACTGATTGATATAGTAACAATGTACCCGCAACCATCTGTTGCCCTCTTTTCTACTTGGCCATCTATCTTGGTTTTCACTGTCGGCCCACATTGTAACAACTTGCACCAGATTGCGAATTGGCAATATATTATTTTATCATTGGTCGTTTTTGATCAGTTTCTTTCATGGTTTGTAGCAACAAAATTGTGTGTGTATATATTTCTCTCTCTCTCTCTCTCTCTCTCTCTCTCTCTCTCTCTCTCTCTCTCTCTCTCTCTCTCTCTCTCTCTCTCTCTCTCTCTCTCTCTCTCTCTCTCTCTCTCTCTCTCTCTCTCTCTCTCTCTCTCTCTCTCTCTCTCTCTCTCTCTCTCTCCCTCTCTCTCTCTCCCTCTCCCTCAGTATAAATTAGACAAGCTCATCTCTATCGCCTTCCTCCTCTCTCCCCCCTCCCTCCCCCCCCCCCTGTATAAATTAGACAGCCGCATCTCTGATGAGGGGTAATACAAAAAGACAGATGGTGACGACAGGCGCCGGATTCTTGGTCATGGAAATCGCCATGTTTTTACATATTCGTAAAAAATATCAATATTATTACCACTTCTGGTTCTTGCAGTTGTTGTTTTTGTTGTTATTGTTTTTGCACAATCTAAAGCTTGCGCCCACGTAAAATTATGACACTTAACTAATGCATCGCACATTTTTGTAGTACATGTATTTTCTGCCCCTTCCCCGCTTTTAGCCTACCTCCATTATAATAAGATTTATTATTATTATTATTATTATTATTATTATTATTATTATTCTTCTTCTTCTTCTTCTTCTTCTTCTTCTTCTTCTTCTTCTTCTTCTTCTTATTATTATTATTATTATTATTATTATTATTATTATTATTATTATTATTAGAAACATATGAATCAGAACCAATCACTGCATGCATTTGTCTGCATACAGCAGATACAGCGGTGGTTCAGAGACTGGTGGCTGTAAGAAATGATTACGCAGTAGATTCGCTCTGCGGGCTCTCAAAAACTTCTTTTTAGCACGTTCCTTGTCAAAATCGTGTTTCCTATGCTATTAAGAAAATATTTTAAGAATATCCTTTAATTACATCGTACTTTTTGTACAAAAAGTATGGAAATCTCCAATGCATGTATTTTGTCAATCCCGTGCAATAATATAATACAAATGATAAGAAATTCAGCGTCGAGGCAGGTTGTGTGTGTGTGTATGTGTGTGTGTGTATTTTTTTATGGTTTTTTTTTTGGGGGGGGGGGGGGTTGGGGGGGGGGGGGGGGAGGTGAGTGTGTGAGTGTGTGAGTGTGTGTGTGTGTGTGTGTGTGGGAACGTGTGTCCAGTGATAAGCCCTGGAACTGGTCAACCTGTCACTCAGCCAGAGCGAATGTCCAAGCGGATGTCGTGGTCAAATCCTGACCAGTGGTAGGTTATGACCTGACCCAACACGCATACTGCATAGCACGACGGACTGACCGGTCTCTGCATGAATTGAAACAATGTGGGGGTCACTTACTTACATGACAGGTCCTGCTCTCACTCTGTGTCTGTCTGACTGTTAGTCAGTGCGTATCTTTCTCACTGTCTCTGTCTGTCTGTTTCTGTCTATCTTTCTATCCCTGTCTGATTGTATCTGGTTCTACATGTATTTGTCGGTATTTGTCTGCATTAGCCTCTATGTCCGTCTGGTTCTCTCAACATGTCTCTCTGTTTCTCACTTTCTCTTTCTCCCAATGTGTCTCTCTGTCTCTCTCTCTCTTTCTCTGTCTCTGTCTCTCTCTCTGTCTCTCTTCTCTCTCTCTCCTCTCTCTCTCTTCTCTCTTTTTCTCTATCTCTCTCTCTCTCTCTCTCTCTCTCTCTCTCTCTCTCTCTCTCTCTCTTCTCTCTCTCTCTCTGCCTGTGTCTCCCCCGTCCCTCTTGGTTTATTTTACACGTCATGTTCTCACTCAACGTTCATCTACGGCTTTGCATCACCGAGGAGACAAAATGCGGATTGCTATGTTTAATTTGAAAAAAATTAAACATAACAATAAAGCAACAATGCTGAAACGCGCTTTTCATAAACAATCAACTTAATATCCAACGTAGCTCTTTAAAAAGGCGCAATATCAGAGGTTATTACACCATTCTCAGGTAGTGATTAAAACCAAATTTAATTTGATACTTGCATGACATGGGTAAAACGTCTTTTCCAAGATACATGTAGGAACTGATAAGGACAAAACACGTTACCATATATATATATCCTTAAGAGCAGAATGAAATCACTCGGTTAAAGTTCGCCCTTTTGCCAAGCATTTAAATATTGCAATGGACTCATTATTTTGTGTTTGAAAAGAATTAAGCTAACTGTATATGTTACTCTAACACTTGCAGCTCATAACCACATTTGGGAAGTTAAATAGAACGAATCACATCGCACTTAATCCAGATCTTTCTAAAAAGTACTACATTTGTTTTTATTTAAAGCGCTTACCTTAGTTCATTTTATCACATTCTCAGATATAGCTGTCCCCATCACTCCAATGACATTGACAATAATAGGGAAGCGTGGTGACGGCGAATTTAGAGCGTCGGCATCCTATGTAGGGAGTCCTTGGTTCGAGCTCGGCAGATCTAGTCGCCACGTTTTACCTCCACTAGTAAGATTGGTGTCAGTAAAAATGGGACCGATCGTTTCCCAGACATTCCGCAAAACGTAAACTTGTCAGACGATAGTCTTGAGATCCGTCCACAATATAGCCTTTAAAGTGCTGACGTTGGGTGCTAAACAGCAAACGCAGGTATCACGCTGTGGAGTCCCATCGTCATGTTGGACTGCAGTATTGAGACACATAAGGCGTTCAATTTGGAGAGAGCTTTCCTATACTATAGTGCGACCCAAGTGACAGACTGCCAGCAATCTTTATGGACAAAAGCCTTAGTACGCCACGAGACTACCGTCCCACCGTTGCAAAGCCCACATTGATCATGCACACAAAGGTGTGTAACTAAAATTTTATCGCCGTTATCTATATAGGTCAATGCTTAGTATTGAGATTTGTTGTTACACGCAATACACACATATATGTACCGAGATCGGACACACGATAGGTTGCACCGGTAGGCCCAGATCTGGATTTCAAATCTCGTTTAATAATGCACGCGTGTAGTTTGCACTGACCGCAGGTCGCAAAAAAATAGGCCACCATAAAATGATAAAGTATTAGCCCGTGGTACTGATACATGTACGATGAGGTACCTGACTGCACTAAAATGGACTTGAACATGTATCACTGTCTCGGCTTTCTAATTTTAAAACTGGGTTGAGTTGAGTTGAGTTTGGTGTAGTCCAACGTCAGCAGTATATAGGCAATATTATGGATGGGTCCCCAAAACTACGTCTGAGAATGTTACGTGATGCCAAACAGAGACAGTGCGGGGATACAATGCCTTTCTTAGCCGGTCACATTATACTGATACCGGGGGGCGAGATTCGACTGACTTATAAATTGTCGGACTGTGGGATTGAACGCGGACTTTCCAAATGGAGGTACAGCGCTCTGTTGTCATAGCTCTGACACCCCCCCCCCCCTTTTCGAAACAACAAAACAAAAAAAAATTGGGGGGGGGGGGGGGTTCCGAATAGAAGTACAGCGCTCAAACAAACAAAAAGGGGGGAAAAGCAGTAAAAAAGATCAACGAGGCGACAGCCAGGCCTCTACTATTTTCGTTAACTACTACAACAAGAGATAAAGTTTGTCTTTACGGAACGTCATCGGAGTAACAGCTATAACGTGTCCGTGATGATAGATAATTCAGTATACTGGTTACGACAAAACAGAAATCGATATATCGATAAATATAAGACGTACGGGTCTAGTTCACACGGAAATGAATGGAAAATTTCATCATTTAATCGTCAATATGTTGCAATCTGTCAAGGACATTAAGTTAGACGGCAAAAATATGATCGCTGATAAATGTATTGCTACATCTTTCAACAACCATAACAATAACAAAATCGCCATTTCTTCTTGCATAAACGCATTATAAAACGTATTAAAACGAATTCTTATCAGCTGTTCTGATTTTTACCTTCTTCGCACCTTTCTGTGCATGTATTGCCTCGCCATTGTAGGAAAGGTCAGAGTAACACCTACCACCGTTGCTTCTTTTACGACATGTCACAGGGAAATAATGTTGAGAAATGAGATAGCGATAATAACGCAATCAGCCGCTTTTCGTTTTACGGGTAGTTTTGTATACTTCTAGCCCGAGGATACCAGATAACGTCGTTCTAGCCCCTGCTTTAGCCTGTTTTAGAGCGATCGAAATGATCTAACTAAGGTCGAAATAAGATTGTGCGGTAGTAAGGAAATATAAGCTTTCAAAGTAAATGCAATGTATTGTTTGAATACATGTATTATTATGATCTATTGTGTGTATGTGTGAGGAAAGGGAGAGAGAGAGAGAGAGAGAGAGAGAGAGAGAGAGAGAGAGAGAGAGAGATTGGTAGATAAGATAGATCGGTAGATAAGATAGATAGAAAGGTAGACAGATAAACATAGTCAGATGGAAAGACTGGGAGAGAAATTGGTAGATAGATAGATAGATAAAGGGTTGAGTTGCTTTAAAGTCCAAAATCAACACTATATAGATTATACGCCAGCGTCGGAAGCCGATGTTCTACCAGGGCTACAGCGCCCGCAGATAGATTAGATAGATAGATAGAGAGAGAGATAGATAGATAGAGAGATAGATAGAGAGAGAGAGAGAGAGAGAGAGAAAAGGGAGAGGTTTGGGGAGGGGGGGGTGAATTGGTTCAACGTCAACGTCAAACGTCAGCACTATATAGGCTACATTATGAGAGGTAGGGGTGAAAGAATATCTCATCAGGAAACAGACACATAGATACAGAAAGAGATAGAGAGAGGGCATTATATAGGCTATATTGTGGACGAGCCCCTTGACTGAGGTCTAACAATTTTACGGGCTGCCACGCAAAGACAGTGCGGCTATACACTGACTCACATTAAAATGGCACCGACCCAATGAGAGATAGATTGGTAGATAGGTAGATAGAAAGAGAAAGAGAAAGAGAGAGAGAGAGAAATAAAGTCTCTCTCTATCTCTCTCTCTTTCTTTCTTTCTCTCTCTCTCTCTCTCTCTCTCTCTCTCTCTCTCTCTCTCTCTCCCTGAATTTATATATTATCTATGCGGCGAAATGGGACAGTCATAGAAGAAAAGGAGGTACGGTTTACCTCTCATGGACCAAATATCAGAATTCAACGGATAAAAAAAAACCTGTGTTGTATCGAATATTTTCCACGATCCTCTAATTATGCACAGGTTAATAAATTCCATCAATAGTTTTGCAGACAACGTACAACGTTGGCCAACTTACAACGTCTCTACCTCTTTAATTTTGGAGGAGATTATCTAAATTTTAATTCCGACCAAAAAACAAAAATAAAAACAAACACAAAAAACAAACACAAATCCCTCTTCATATCAACCATATAACATGTATTTCCAACAGGCCCTCATCTAATAAAATTCGTATCCTTGAAATAGATCTTTACAGTCTTTTTTCTTTAAAAATGCGATATATTTTAAAGATATAGATCTCGATCTAACCAAGAAAGCGAACTTAACTGCCTTACCTTGTTATGTTTTAATCATCAACGAGTTCAGGCAGTCCGATAGCCTAGAGTTCCAGTGTTCCAGGCTCTAATCTAATATCCCTGCACTAGACCTAGATTTTTGCACACATACCAAAAAATATAACGACGGACTCATGGTCATAATCTAATCCAAAAAGCGAACAATTATAATCAAGCAGTAGATTGTTATGCTAATCGCCAGCGAAGCTTGGCATAGATCCCACCCGCCAGCCAGCCAACAGACCGGGAACCCAGAGTTCCAGAGTTCTACACCTAGACAACTAACGTTAGATCTAGAATCGACACTGCCACCGCTAATCACCGGCTCTCTCACCATATTGTGCCAAGCGACGAGGACCCAGCTTTTGTCATGCCATTGCCAACACTGTGAGCTGAGTACATGATTGTCCTGCCGAATCAATCCATGATGTCCCTTTGAAACTAATACAGGCCTTGTGGTCTACATGAACATAACCGGATGGCATAACCACGTCCCTTTGATATAGAGATTTATGATCTCTCATTGGCTCCGTAAGTCTAAGATAGGACTATGGTTGGACGCCGGTGCAGGTTCCCTATAATATCGTCTTCGTTTCTCTATGGTTTCCGTTATCGCAAAATCTCTAATAATAATTGTTCTATAGACATGCTCAATCGCCCAATCGCTAATCTAGATCTTAAACCAGAACGTTTGAACCTACAAGTTCTAGATTATTCTTCGAGCCTTGGGATGGTCGCCGGCACGACAATGCTCGTGGTGTGAATTATTCGCCGAAATATGTGGAATTTAATTATTATCATATTCACTGTCTGAACCGAGTGGTAATAACACCAAAGAAACTAAATTTAGACGCTGTATTAATTTAGTGCTGGACTATTTCCATGCCCAATATAATTGAACGATAATCATAGTAGTACATCAAACCGACAGGGACACGTAGATCAAACAACAAGCTCAACTAAAGTGCGAAATTATATTTGTAGAGAGATAGAGAAACAAGGACGAAAACGACTGGTAACTCGTTTGTGATCTAGAGTCAAAATTTTCATGTTCATCATTCTAAAATCGGATACACCTAGACTCAAAATGGAAGAATGCCCGGATGTTACTCTCTCTCTCTCACTCACTCTCACTCTCTCTCTCTCTCTCTCTCTCTCTCTCTCTCTCCCCCTATCTATCTATCTATCTATCTGTCTATCCGTCTATCTCTCAATAATATTATATATCACAGAACTCCCAGGTTTGTTTGCCTTTTTAAATAGATACTCTCTTAACCTTATCTTGAAATCAATATCTCACCAAAATCCTCAGCAAAGCAAGACTCACACTGATATGAGAAAACGTTTGAAAAGAAAGCTCATGCACACGAGTGTTTAACTATAATTATGATATTTATATCACAGTGTCTGGAGGTGCATGATGGCACAGGTACACAAAACTATAATAGAACGACGCGAATGTAACAAAAGCAAGAACCTCACTGCCATTCTATCACATAGACTGGGTGGTATATGTTTGTACATGTATACTATTGTGCCGGTAGAGTAGACTACAATGACGCGATGGTTAGCATAGCAAAACTCACATTGATATGAGAAAATGTTCGTATAGAAGTGCCTGCACACGAATGTGTAACTATAATTATCATATGTATATCACAGGGCCTGAAGGTGCATGATGGTACAGGTACACAAAACTATAATAGAACGACGCGAATGTAACAAAAGCAAGAATCACAAATGCCATTCTATCACATAGACTGGTACATAGACTGGGTGGTGCATGTTTGTATACTATTGCGCCCGTACAGTAGACTAGAATAATGCGCTTGTTAGTAAAGCAAAACTCACATTGATATGAGAAAACGTCCGAATAGAAGTACGTGTACACGAGTGTGTAACTAACATCAACCTATTTATATCACAGAGACTAGGGGTACATGATTGCACCAGTATACAATACTACAATAGGATGATGCGCGTGTAAGCAACGCAATACTCTCATTGGTTGCGTTACCACAAGATAAGAAAAAACTGTATTGATCCACAAGGGAAATCTGTCCTGGATTAACTGTGCATTAAGCAATCAGTACGACATTACATGTTATGAGCATTTATTTACCCCCCCCTCTCTCTCTCTCTCTCTCTCTCTCTCTCTCTCTCTCTCTCTCTCTCTCTCCCTCGCTCTTTCTTCATTAGTGTAACAGGTTTTTATTAGATGCATATGAAAAGTAAAGGTAATTGAAGATACATATTTATATCTAGTGATCCATTGCACATCACACACTAACAGACCCAGTTCTCAATGACAGAGACACCACAAACACAATGTTAGTATCACAAGGTCTGGGGTACACGGTTGTGGCGGTACAGTAGACTAAAATGATGCGAATGTTAGATCTGTAGTAAACCAAGACTTATACGTACACTAGAAGTATATGCACTAGAGTGTGTAACTATCAGCTGTGCACTACATGTGTCACAGGGACTAGAGGTTTGATTGTACCAGTGCAAAATACTACAATAAAATGATGCAAATGTTACCAAAGCAAGACTTACACTTCCATCATATCACATAGGCTGAGGGGTAGATGATTGTACCGGTAGAAAAGACTAAATAGATCGTTTGCTACTTCAGCAAGACTCACATTGATATGAATGAACGCTCAAAAAGAAGTAAACGAGACTCAGTGTACGTGTCCACCCGATTACAGAGTTCGGGGATGATCACGACTGCATTGTTACGATCAACTAGAATGATAGAATGATGCGAACGTTAACACTGAAAAATACTCACGTTGAAGAATATGAGATACATGCAATGTTCGAATAGAAGTAAACGAGACTTACGGCCAGGGTACGTATCCATCCTATGACAGAGCTCCTGAGATGATCATGACTGTACACACTGGTACGACAGACTAAAATGATAGGATGATAGAACGATGCGGACGTTACCGCTACACGAGTAGCCCAGGTGTGTGTGGGAGCGCCTCGGGCACGCACCTCCGATCAGAGTGGTGAGCTCCTACCACTGCTTATAATTATTTTATTTTCCTCTCTGCTCCCGATGCTTATTCTTCCCTTTCCTGTCCCACAATGTTGTTTATCTCCTCCCCCCTCCCCTCCCCTACTCCTAATTGCTCATGTCCCCACCCCTCTCAATGCTTATTCATTTTTTCTTCCACAGCCCTCTTCAATGATTGTTTTCCTTCCTTCCAGTTCGTATCCCCCTTCCTGCCTTCATCACAGTGCTAAACCTTTTCCCCTTCTCCGTTCATTTCGGTGATATTTTTTCATTACTGGCCTGATCCACACGAGTCTGTATCCACATTTAACTGGTATTATTGATAATAATAAACTAACCTCTCGTGATAACAGCTTATTATAATGTGGGTAAAAAATCACCAAAATGTATAGCTTTATAGCTCTGAACATTGATCCCATAAATGAAATATCAATGGCCTTTATACTATTTGATGATGATGAGAGAGAGAGAGGGGGGGGGAGAGAGACAACGAGGGAGAGAGAGAGAGACAACGAGGGAGAGAGAGGGAGAAAATAAGAGCAAGAGAGATACAGAAAACTCCACGGCTACCCGTATAGTCAAACCCTGAAGAA